>VYYI01003147.1:0-12915 GCA_021029175.1 Bilobella aurantiaca
TATTTGAGTCCAACAGAGGGTTAACAGTTATTCCCATCGTTTTGCGAATTTACAAGATTATTTTTAGACTGTTTCATTTACCCATGAATCACATGATATTGCGCTTGAACTCCCGGGAAGAAATTCAAGAGGCAATGATGAAACTATCAACTCGGTATTTGATTTTTACTAGCACTAGCCTCTTTTTCTGCTTATAAATCCAAAAATTACAACGGCTGCGAGATTTCGCAAGGGAGAATGCTTCTGTACTGTGTGTAAGGAATTAGAGCTAGGAATGTAGACAATTTTAACGTTGTCTTTCAATTTAAGTAATATTTATGTTATAGTCGGAAAAATAAAGAAAATTACGGGGCAAAAACATGTTTACAAGTCGCCCGCAGTGAGAACCCATGTGTGGAAAATGCTCATTATTACACAGAGTAGTTTGTTCATTTGAAATTGCACTACAACTGCACGGCCGCCAATCACAGTTTATTCTTACGACATGGAACTATGAAATAAAACCATCAACATTAGTGCTAATTATAGTACATGACAGTACTGCAAACTACCTGCTTTACCCACCTCTGCAGGCCAGTGAGACATTGCGCAATGAAGGGGGAAAATACTCAGTCCTATTTCGTTCCAAAATATTTTCCTGGGGTCACTGCGCGATATTTAAATGAAAACATTCCCTCAGAATAGAAACAATGACCTCCGCCGGCTGCTCTGTCTCAACTCAATCTGCATGAAGAACATTTCGAAAGTCTCCAACCCTTGAAAAGTTTCACTGTTTCACGATTACTACCGTCATCTTCATTATTATCATAGTGAACCCGCAGCTTGGGGGCCTGTGGAAATTTCTAGCGACAAAAAAAGGAGAGTAAATATTAAGGTTGAGCGATTTTCCTGTGATTACCATTTTCCATTTTAGTAGAGAAACTTTGACTTAACACCCGATTAGATCAGCGACCCATGTCCCGGTGCTCAGCCGTTATATATAGTCTCTTTGCTTTCCCTTTCACATTTCACGTAAATGTTGTTTTATCCATTCGCATAATCCTCTCCACTTTCCACCCAACTCTTATCTTGCGGATGGGGCGTTTACCTTTGGAAATCAGAGCTTGGGTTGGCATAAGTATTACTACTCATAGTGACGAAAGTGGACTTTCGGAAGAAAGACTCCGGGGTGAGATCGGTCGGGAATATTTGCATGAAACTTTTCCCCTCTTCTTCAGGACCAATATTATTACAGAACCACCTTTGGTTCTAATTTGACTCCAGCAGAAACTTATGTCAACTTGGTGTGCTCCTAACGCTCTTCCCCTGCAATCGAGTCCAACGATCTCAGTGAGGGTTGCTGGAATACGATGGCGAACTAGAATAAATAAATTTCTTTTCCCAATTCCATCGGCTGTAAAATTCTACATAAGCACCACGAGTGTAGTATAACCCTTCATCTTTTCCTCCTCACTTCGATGCCTATTCTTCATGACTCCGATCCTATTCCTGTTGGAATTCATCTAAGAGATGACATGGGAGGGGTCCCAGATCCCAGGTAAACTATCAAACTGCTTAATATTCCGGTAGGGTCCCTCACCGCCTTTTTAACCATCACACACACACAAAGGGAGACCCACCAGTTCTGTAATACCAAGTAGAATTTCCCTGAATCCGCAGTTGTTGATGGCGCAGATATGAAAGGCATTGGTAGTTCAATTGAGACCTGTACCTATTCACCACCAAATTCACGAGAGAATGGCTGGCTATGCTCCATTTTGATCAGAAAATACCGGAAGAGGGAATGGAGGATCAAAGAATTTCCAACCGTATTACTTTCCTCTGTTATTGTGGGACCCCATCAGAGAATGCTTGCATATCAACACCGGTTGGGAGCATGGTAGTGAAAGTAAAGCTCCGAGTGATTTAAGGATACTATATATGATTCAAATACGAACAAGCACTATAGATTCCCAGTGTGAAATTCTTTGAATCTTAGTGGGAAATTATCCCACCTGGTTCAATGTTCGAGCTAAATTTAGAGTTAGGGCCTTTGCTAGCACATATTCTTTGAGGAAATGGGGGATTGTGTGTACGTTGGAAATTCCCTCCCGTGTTTACGTAGGGAAAGTAGTGAGCTGATTGATGTCACAAAAGTTTCCCATTGAAAAGGACTCGAGAGGAGGGGAACAAAGATGGTTGGGCAAGTCAAGTTGTTCATGAAAAGCAATTAAAGGAGTTAATTAAGTTTTTCTCTCATGTTTTCTCCGCCAACCACATTACTCCACACAACTCCCATTACTCCGAGTAGTGGATACTCGTTAGAAGTTTCCCCCATTCACCAAGCATGTATATTCTTACGTGTACTACATTCCTGAAACCGTGCGAACCCTTCACTGCATTTGGACTTGGCAAATTCACACATTCCGATTCTCTCTACACTCGTTATCCCGAATTTATTACTATGAACGGCTGCTCTGTTTTAAGTTTTCAGTAGTTACGCAAAGACGCTTCTGGAACCTTGTGCTGTGTAGCGGGAAATGTCAAGAAAGACTGCCTAACTTTGCCAGAGTCATCTACCTCAATGGTGACAGACAGAGGTAAACATCTTGTGAATACTTCATGCGCGTGGGTTGGCTGAGGCCCGTGTGGGCTGAACATGCATTTACTCGAACGGTAATGGGGGCATAACGTATTTTAATTTTAAAATTCGTTGCACACGGGTAGCTCGTGGATTTTAGTCATTATAGGGGCACATGGTCAGTCTAAAATTTTACTTACCGCAAACTGTTTTGCACAGCTGTTAGCTCTCTTCTAACGAGAAGTAATGAATCTCACCCACTCAATCCAACATGTACTATCTCTCTGACTTCATAAATCACCGACCGCATATGCCAGAATGCACATCCACAGTTGTAAATATTACACACATCTACTGGCCATAAAGCTGCAGCACAGATACGCGTGCATGCATGCACACAGGTTACGGAGTCACAGTGTACGCCGAGTTTGGAACAAAGGACAGTCATTTCCATTCAACAGTGTCAAATTCACAATTACGTGAGCGCAAAAGTTAGACAAAAGGCGCCTTCACCTGCAGGGGATATTACGCCGTGTTGCGATAATGGTAGAGATAGACTTTGGTGTGGTGACAAAATGAAGGGGAGTGTACTGGAAGAGGAATTACATTCATGAGATGGAGGGTCAAAGAGAGAGAAAGAGAACCACGACCGAGAGTTTTATGGTTACGAGGCGGCATGTTTCGTCGTCCTCATGTGGTGGACGGGAAAAGGAAACGAAGAGGCGGAAGAATGATGAAATTTTCCCAGAGTCTTTTGTGCGATTCTAATTAACTTTATTTCTTTGAAGCGTCATTAAAGGTACTGTTATAGGCAACTGGGAGAGCCTGGCAGGGATGATAACATGATGGCGACCAAGAGTTTGACGGTGGGCATAACCACCGGCCGCCGCCTAGAAAGCCTTCGTGTAACGTCCCATTTTCCCAGCCTAATATTACTTCATTAAATATGATGATGCCGGAGGTGGGAGACTAGACCGTATCCTGCCTCTTACGTAAGTTGTGCATATATGCATGGAAACACTGCGGGGGCAATCCTGGAGAACTTTCTAGATAAAGCTAACAGAGCACACACTCACAAACACGCACGTCCACGTCCTCACTCAAACACAAACACACTCATCAGAACGTACATGCTCCACACTCATTCAGTTCATACACACCTTCCTAAATTTAATACCAGTCTTTGACACACCGGATTTTGATTCAAAATTTGCAATTTTCCACCCTAATTTCTCCCCTGCCATACCCGCTCCTCGCGGTATTCACTTGATTTATAGCGGTAGCCCCTCCGGCTTTGCCTTTGACTCCAAGATCCACTGCTCCTGCTTCCGCTCCAACTGGAACCCAGAGCGATACCTTTGCTCATAAATTAAATCAAGCTATAATCCCCTCCATCTTGTTTCCTCTCCTTTCTCCAGCCGAAGGC
The DNA here is from genome assembly GCA_021029175.1 of Bilobella aurantiaca. Taxonomy (NCBI): domain Eukaryota; kingdom Metazoa; phylum Arthropoda; class Collembola; order Poduromorpha; family Neanuridae; genus Bilobella; species Bilobella aurantiaca. The sequence continues at coordinate 3,987 of VYYI01003147.1, forward strand.
TTTTATTCGGGTAAGTAGCTAACAAAGCGGCGGAAAATTCATAACCTCCCTGACATAACTATATACCTACAACCATAAAACATCCGTGCCAATGTATCCATAACTGCAGCCTAGAAAAATTTAGATTGCTGCTAAAATCGTATTAGACATTCTCGCCCCCTTAACGTTCCAGCGTTCCACGTGTTCATTTAGAGTCGCATCGAGAGAGCTGTGGTGCACACGTCATAATCAAGTTGAATCCATTACATGACGTTTCCTCGCTCTCTCTAACAAGATTATTACAATTTTAAAGCTGGCGTTATGCACTTGGGATACGCCTCACCTCAGTATCGCTCTCAAACATGAAATGCCCGTTTGTGAGCGGTGGGGTCTGAATTGAAAGTGATATTATGGGCGACATTTCCTCGTTGATTGGAAACACTTTTGTGCAAATAAAATTTCAGTCCTCCAGCCCTCCGTCTACGCTAAGACTGTAGAGTTGGGGAGGATATTTGAGAGTATTTGAATTTATTTACTCAGGTGTATCTAAGGGTCTGTTTGTATTGGAAAAGTCTTGGTGAGTGGGAGTGTGTATAGAAGTATCTCCTTCCGTGCTACTTCCAAGGTGGAAAAAAAGTTTGTGAAAACCAGTCTCTAGGGTCTCCTATATGACGTGAGGAGGGAGGGAATGCAGAATCTTTATAGTTATACTGACAATAGTAGCAGTGTTGCGTCCCTTTTTACCAACTTGAACTTTCAGGGAGACGGTCTGTCTGACGAATCCAGCTATAAAATAGGAAATGAAGTTTCCTAAGGGCCGCTACGCACTCCCAAACCACGTGCCATATAGGCAAAACACATGAGTGGTAACAGAGGGTATTGAGCCGGCCGTAAGGTCCCATATCCCCCCGTCAAGTACACATTTTGCCTATATTCTCCCCTCCCACAGTATTGAAACGGGAAATTGAGCTTTTAGATGTTCCCGCTGTATCGAATCAAATCAAGCTGAAATATGTCTTTGCCAGCAATTCAAATTTTTATTTGCCCACGGCAGAGGAGAAAAGAAAATAGGAATGGTGAAAATAGGCGGGCGGGGAGCGGTATTACATAGTTTCGCACAACTCCTTCGTCCCGGGTCTCTTCGCTCTCTTTTATCGCCATAGAGCCCCGTAAAACATACGCTTTATACTCTCCCGCCTGTGAAAATATCTTTTTCCAAGCAAACAATCCAGCCCTTTGTTTCTTCCATATGGAACGGAATACTATAACTTTTTGGATCTATCGGCCTATCATCTCCGTGAGTGAGTTCCTATAGCATAAAGGTAGTGAACTCTCCCTGGAATAAAGCTCCATGCATAGGCAAAAGTACAAACGATGGCTGAGGGAGGTGGGTTGTGGTGATAATTCACTTCGTAAAAATTATCATCGTATATTTTTCTACCCACCGAGTCATAATCCTTCAGTGGGAGCACGCCAAGGGGAGTCCCAAGGCTAAAGGCGATGACAGGAGATGAGGAAGATTTTAATATCCGGAGTTCAGCTCTGTCTGTAGGTACATAGTGGCGGAAGTTATCATGAACAAAGTTTATCAGTAATCCCCGCTGGAACCTTAGGGATATGATTATGTATAGTTAGTTAGGATGGATGGATAGCTTCTTTAATTATTCCAAGTTTAAAACGTAGGCCTTGACTACCTCCCTGGAGACCTTAGTGAGTACAGTCTTCTGATCTGTCTGGTCTGGTAAATAATCAATAGTTTGACAGGACGGCCAAAGTTTCACTTCTCAGTAAAGGGTAAATATCCCTCGCCGGAGATTCGTGGCCACCAAGGTCCTCGGCGTAAAGCTCATTCCAGCCCTACCTTTTCTTGTCTTCTAAGCTCCTTTCCCTTGCCTGAGAGTACTGGGACGAAGGAGATCTCCATGAGGGTTTTAAGAAGTATTTATCAGAATATGGTAGGATTAGCGATAAGCGCGAGCTCACGACTTAGCGAGTATGGGTGAGGGGGGACAACAGAGCAGGAACACAAATAGTTGTGTGCTAACTGCTAACATGAATGTGCTCGTTCTTCTTTAAATGTACCAATTTTTTTCAAAAAGTTCCTCCCAGTAACTTTTCGTGTTTAAGGAGTCAGATTTCCAACATTATCAGTTTTATTGGACGGGTCTTATTCATATGCAGTTGCAATCTAATGAGTTAAGGTACCAATAATTATTGTGACTTCGGTTGAATTGTGAATATGCGCTTAGTTTGAGCCAATACCGGTTTCTCATAGTTGACTGCCTACCTTTTGGAGGTTTATCATACACTAGAAGTGTAATATTTTCGAAAGAAAACAAGTTATTCGGGCCAACATATGCAAGGCTTTCCAATTCTGAGCTTCGAAGTTGTAGTTACTTATTTTAGCCAGGCTATCCAGAGCATCTATTACGTGAACATCACATTGGATGATTTTAGAATATATTCATAGTTTCTGAGAATGATCATCCCTGGATAAATGGTATGAATCTGGCCGAAATTATGGAAAAGTTTAGTTGTAAATGCACTAAGCTTTATGTTGTGCTTTTGGACGACATGATTCTACATTTGAGTTTTCCCGGTATTAAGCTGAATTTTATTGGTCTTTATGGAAGTGCTACTTCAAATAGTTTGACAGTTTAATGCTTCTTCAGCTTCCTACATAATTCTTGAACTGCTGGACATGCGGAAATGATCTTCTGCTCCTTTGGGCCTCACTCACTCAGAGTTTGGGCACAACTTGTATGGGTATGTTTGTGCAAACCCATCCCATGTTTTTCTCACTACAACTTTTTTCATGATGGAAGGATGGATCTTGGACGAAATAATGATTGGAATACATTTTCGAATAAATCACAGGATACCAATGATCGGCTTGAGGGGATAAGTACACGTGCTGGAGTGTGAATTTGAGAAGTGTTGCACTGCAACACTGCATAAGTGAGTCATCCTTTCACATGGACTGAGTATACTTTTCGTTAAATGCGACAAATCTCAAAGTTGTCTGTTCACCCAGCTTTCGACATCCTATCTCAACTTCTCCTCGACATAACTTAGTTTATTATGGCACGTACCGGTGAGGCTATGATTCTGTAATCCGACAAACTTCCACAGTATTCCTCATCCCCATGCATAAAGTCATAATAACTCCGTCCTAGTTACTAGGTGAATCCAGTTGACGGCTGATGAATGCTATGCTCTCCAAACTTGCTGGCTGAGTGGGATTAATCTCAAACTTTGTTCCCAAGTCATAATGGCACACACACAGGCTCACACACCCATGTGCAGACATCCTCCGACACTTTAAACCCTGCTGTGCCATGCAATTAAACATTGTAATCAGTATCAGTGCAGCGGCTTGGCCGTGTTACATCCACTTTTCAGCCTCTACAGTTCAATTATTGCCGAGTTCCAGGATTTAATTCCCCGAATATTGTGCACTTTAAGGGTGATAATTGTCAGACAGCGACATCATGTGGCCTCTGCATACCTCCCTTAGCTCTGCTCCCCGGTTTTCCAAAGTAACATCGTCATGAGTTACCCAGCGAGCCATTTGGAAGGAGGCGCAGACATATTGGCATAATATCACAAAGCCAGGACACGCCCATGCACACACTCACAGACGCGTTCTTACATAGGTCGATTTCTTCCAATCCTATGCAAACATATCTCGGCACACGTACGCATAGGGATGACCTCAACAGAGCCAGGCTGCCATGATGCTGTCAAAAATAAACTTCCGCCTCGGTACCATCTGCATAGCTTCAACTCATGTTTCATTCATGATTCACTTCGAGGGAAAAAGCGAAGAGATGCCCGTGCTTACACACACACACACACACATACACGCAAGTTTACACAACCAATCTTTTTTCTCTACCTTTTTCGCATCGTTTCACTCCACTTTCGTCACCCACCAACTCGTCCGTTCAATATCCATTAAAGTGGCCCTGTCACCAAGAAGGAAGATGAAGGGATTGACAATTTACCCTCCTACGAGTTCACAACACTGCATACCACTCCCCTGCCTACTTTCCCCGTTTTAACATAACGGAATAACTATCATTGCCCGTGCCGAACAGCCTGCTAGTGTACGTGCAGAGCTACGTGGGAGTAGTTTCCGCTCCTGCAAAACTGATGCCATTGTAACGTAACTGGGAATTCAGACGCCTCTGGGCTTAGACCAATTTACTTTTCCTTCACGTCCCCATCCCCGTTGTGCAACAAAACCGATTCCCATTCCGCAGGTACTTTGTAATATTCCCTCCTCCAGTTTAATAAGCCAAAAAGAAGGGGAAAGAAGGGGCTTACGAACCGCTGTTTGGCCACCATCCATCATTGTACACCAAATCTGACCCATCAGTTAACTTAGAGTAGCCTTCCTCCGAAAATCTACCCCACTACGTGATGTTACCTCCACGTACCACCCATTTAATTACTCTGCCCGAGGAGCTACACGCTCTCTCGAGTGGACATTTGGAGATGTGTGAGCTCCCAAGTGTAATAATCCACCCCATGGATCCCAACAGAGAGGAGCGAAGTGGCCTCCATTGTGAGTTCAAGTACAGGCTAATTCAGGGAGAATTGGAACATGCGAAAGCTTTTAAAGTATTATTCCCCGCTTGTATCGCCAAATAACTGATGATTAATGGAACAAAACGGTAGAATCAATAATTTGAGCGGAGAATGTATCATTATTGGATACATACACTCAAATACGCACTCACACACCACACAGAGTGAGATTAGTGTTGCAGGAATCTCTGCGGAATGAGGAATGACGTAGGAGGACCGCTACTTCAGAGACAAAGACAAGTTACACATACAACATGAGAATTATCACTTTCTCACACGAGCCCACATCCTAAAGCATGGTTAGCTTTATTAATCGACGCACACATACATACATACACCACGACCCCCGCCCACCATCTCCTACGCCGACATGGTCCCACTCACTTAAAAAGCCACTTTATAACCCTGGTACAGCCTCTCTACAAAGGCTGCTAGGAGGAGACTAGTGAATTCCATCCACTTAGATAATGCAATTAAGCAAAACATTGGAATGTAATTTCCGCCGTCGAATTTTGTTTTCACCCACTCGCCTCCGCTCAGGCTCCCACTATTTTGACTCCGGAAAATAACTGCAGGGGGAAGGATATAAATTTAAAAGAGAACAAATTTTCAGGACGGGCCACAAGAGTAAAGTCTGAAGCGGGAGACTTTATGTTGTTGGCCGGCGGATTGTGTATAAAGAAGAAGCGGAAACGAGTCTCATCTTCGTTCCGGATCAAATAACCTACTTTATCCACCCGAGTTGTTGGTGCATAAAACGCACATGTCCTCTTTGTTTCCCACTACAGCATCATCATCTTATCCACCCAACGACTGTGTGTGTGTGTGTGTGTGTGTGTAAATGTTTAGCAGTAGTGGAAGTTGAAGGCCGGAGATGGTGGCCAATTTTTTTGGTACTATTCCCCATCGAGCTCATCCCGCTTCCTACACGGTCCTTCGTTCCACCATGAAAGTCACTTAAGACGGGAGAGACTTTATTAGACTTCCCCCCAAAGTTTGAATATTTTAGCAGAAGTTGTGAGGGAAAATAATGAAAATAAAAGCAAAAGAAAAATCCGGCATGAGCCACTGCATAATTTGGTATCATCAGTGAAATTAGCAGCGTGCGGAGTATTCCGGCGAAGAAGGGGGTACCGCTCGCTATTTTCGCTCAAGAGTCACTCAGTTGGTATAACAGTGTTATGTTATGCCCTCGGAAATTCTTAATACTGTGCATGTTGCTATGCGCTGGGAGAAAATTGGGGCGGGGGATGAGTGGGATGGGAAACTTAGTACACACATGATACGCAAAGAAAAGGAGAAAGAGCGATAGTAGCCTCAGGAAAAACAGTGGAAAGAATGAGGTCTGAAAAAAGTATATGGACCACCCGGGAGGACAGTGTCAGGAGCATAAGGAAGTCATTATAAGGCCAACGTCTCTCTCACCAGAAAATGACATTGCCTCAAGGTCACAGTTAAGTCATGTTAAATAGCAGGGCAGCAGGGGCCTCTTCACTCACGGGAATATTACAACATTCATAAAGCTTTGCAGCAGAGAAATCCGAGAGCTCCACTCATAAATAACGAATGTCCGGAGTCCGGATCCACATATGTAAGTGCCACTCTGCAGTACAGTAGGAACCTAGGGATACCTTCTCTGCCAAATTGCATGAGTAGCATAATGTGCATACGTACATCATTGTGCATCTTAGATGAAAATTATTCTACACACCGAACTGTTTATGCATGTCACTGTACCACTGGAATCATCCTTCATCATTCTTTCGCAGAGAAAATTTCTCGCAGAAAAGTGTCAAGCTTTCAACTATTTTTGATACATTTCCTGCCCAATGAATTTTTAAAAAACTCACCCGCTCGAGATAGACACGTCACAGCCCAAAGTCAATTATTTTCAATCACTCAGGGGTCAGGATCGATTCGTGGGTTGACATACGCAATCGACTGGTCACCACATGAAATGAAATGCATGCTTATGCACAAATGTGTATGCATGCATACATGCATTCACACGTGCACACACCAGTTCGCACACAACGCACACACATTTACAAATGCATATGCAAGCAAATACACAATATGAATAACCTACATTGACATTTGTAAGCGTATGCACACCATGACACGAATTTATATATGCATTACGCATACACACAATAAAATTAGTATTCAATCATACGTGCAAAGACATAAATTTACATACGCTTATATGCATACACACGATGGCATTATTATTCAGTCATACGTACAATGACATACATTTACGAGCGCATACACACAATGAAATTTGTATACAGGCATGCGTGCAATCATATGTAGATTTACATTTGCATGCATGCGAATGCATAGGATTGTGTTTGTGGTAAACATACACACGCATATACACAGTGCAAAACATTTGCATTCGCACGCACATTTCAACTCGTCAAAAAATATCATGCAAAATTGGTACCTTCATTTTGGAAGCACAAGAGTCAAATTTATAAAATAAGAACACCAACTAATTGGCGTCTAATTTGAGGACATTAAAACAATTTAAAATTCTGTCGCAATGCCAATTCGGCTTGGTGAGCATGTCGAATTTTTTTTAGCCGGTCTCTTGGATACCAAAGCCATTGTCCCTCTACACATAAGTCTGAAGAAGGGAATGTAACGAATTTGTCACCTGCCGAAAAGATCCTTCCATCCTGGAGTGAAAAAAGTTGGCAAAGTTGTCAGGGGACAAGTGCAACTGTAAGTGCCAGTAGATTGAGCGGGAAAATGATATGAAAAACATGAGGTAGCTTACAAAGCTCTCTCCCACTTTATGTGCTCCCTTTATACCGTGTGGAGAAAGTATGGTAAAAACCGTGACTGTGCAGAGTTCCGATTACAAGAAAGCAAGAGAAAGAGACGGACGCACGGAATGAGTAAAAATAGCCGTAGTAGTAGCACCGGAAGAAGGCTGAAAAACTTACGTGGACGGCGAGAAGGAGTAGAAGGTTGGACAGGAGAAGTGCGAAGCCACAGTGGAGATGAACTGGCAGACTGTTGGAATGGGTCACCCGTCGGATGCACTTGGCAGCTCCCAGGACTGTCAGCACTTGAGCGATGGCAGCCACGACGCCCCCGACAGCCTGCAAAAGCCCGTAATCCTTAATTGAACAAGGCACTATATTTGCTTATCGCTCCCCGTCCAAACATTCGGATTAATCTTGCAAGACGGATCCGGGGGAGGCAAAATAATTCCCATACACACACACACACCCGATGCTCTACCTTTCTCGCCCTCTGTAGCCGGAATCTATGCCCTCAGATTCCCGTTCAATGCCCATCATGTCAACCTTCACCCGATCATTTCACTCGGAAAAAAGTTTCAAAAGTCTTCCAATTTGAAGCAAGTAAGGACGACCGACCCTCTTTCGTCCCCCATTACGATGACATTAATGGAATGCGTGTATATGTATGCGTGTATGTCATAGTAGTTGTTGTAGAGCTTAGCTCTACTTGGATTCCAACTCCTTCTGAACAGCTGCCTTGAGCCATACAATAGTAATGACTCTGAGATGGTACACCAAAGGAAGGTACGTGGAGACGCGGGGAGTTCCGGTGAAATCGTAGTAAATTGAACCGTGACGAGGACAGCACGGCGAACAAACCTGTACTTTTTACGGCCCACGCTCCGGAGGGAATACGGGGAGTCGCAGTGGGAAAGAGAGAAGTGGAAAGTGTAAACGAAAAATCTACAACTTTATCATTCGTCTTGCTAAAAGTTCTCACCATTTGGGAGCAAGATTAACGAGCCATGACGTACTTTAACGAACTTCCCTGTTCCCCTGCGCCTCCCTGCATATATCCATACAGATATGTAAATATATATATGGAGGTGGTGTCGTGAGAGGCACCATTGTCCTGTCGTATTGCCAGAATCTAATGCACCTTAACTGGATCAACTTATATTCATCTTAAAGTAAATATATACTTTCCTCCGTTTCCCTCAACCTTTACTCTGACTTCACTGATATAGGATCAGTCTTTCTCCTCACATCTTCCTCATAATCGCGGGTCCACGAACGAGCGGGAACTAAAGTTATGATTCCAATTATCCCGCTTATACTGTTTGAGTTGACGAGTTGAAACGTGGACCATGGTCCATGCATCTTGACTTTATTAAACCTAACATTTCGTCTGTTTCTGCTACGTCCCCGTTAGCAGTTTTTCCTCCCAACGCAATTAAATTCAAGATATGAAGTTATGACCGTGAGTGGTGTTTGAACAAATACACAAAACCCCACTCATTGAGAAATCAAGGTTTTCCCGTCCTCCTGCCATAGCCTGTCCTGCCTCGCCTTACTGTCCCATGTTCTCATTACCTTCAAAC
>VYYI01003148.1:0-12913 GCA_021029175.1 Bilobella aurantiaca
CGCAGTGCGTTAAACCCGAAAATGACCGCCAAAACCCGAAAATTTGTTTTCCTTGAAAACTCGGCGTTTTCGGGGTCATATTTGTCGAGTTTCTTGGCATTAGTTCAATACGCTACTTCTACTTATGTTACGTGCGTTTGCAACGGTTTATTTATTTCACAGAGGAGCTTACAATTTAAAATCATCAAATGCCTGGGCCCTGAATACTGCCTGTTTGGTGCTACTAGCTACGATGTATTCCTAGAAGTTACACTTTAGCGTTTAACGTCATAAATTCTCTAAATTTGAAATATGGGAGCAAAGTAAATTCAAATATATGGAATATATAAGAAAAATTCAAATAGTAATCCTAAGTTAACTTAAACCTGAAGGGAAAGGCTCAATTGATTTATCTTATCCGAATGTTAACTTAGCCGAACAATTAAGTAAATTTGGATGAATTTACCAAATTTTGTTTAAGTTATCCGACATTTTAAGGTATCCGAGTTTACCTAATGTGTACCTAATTGGTTAAGTTAAACGTGATGTTACCTTATGCGTCAGTAAATTTTCGTCAGAGAAATACAAAAACAAGTACAATTTGACTGACACAAATATTTTTTGTACGCAAGTGGATCTCAATACTATTAATTTATATACTACGTTTCAATTTCTAGTTTCATCAACTCGATTTTGAGATCCTTTCAACTGGACACTTAATCTAATAGTTTGGTGTCATGGCTAATATTTCTCCTTCAAATTTATTACGTAAATTACTTCTTTGAGTGGTTTAGCTTTGGATGAGCTGTATCTCTGTAACAACACACTAAATGACCATACACTTAAAAGTCACGTGTTTAGGGACGTCAATTTTTTGGGATATTTATTTTTAACTAACAACCAAGAACCGACGTAACTGAGCAAATGCGTCTTGAAAAAATTTTGGACTCCAATTACAATGGAAATATATAATGCGGATGGAACGATTGCGCAGCCGTTTAGGAAATGCACGATACGTGGCGATCGGTGGCTCTGCGCTAAAAATAAGAAAGGAGCTTATAAGTACGCACAGCAGTTGTATGGCTACTGTTGCGTAGACACAACATTTGCGACGATATTCGACTACTGTGACTCTGTGTCAGGAAGTAAATAGATGACCTAGTACGCATGCAGTGCTTTGAAATGTAGCAAAATAATCTGTGTTAGTTTTTGAAAATAAATGTATCGTTTCAGCGTTTGGGAATATTTTATTCTTATTATTTTGAAAGCCAAACAATACCATCCTACGACAGTCGTAACTCGATAGTTTGATGCATAGTATATACGGGGATTGCGTGATATACGTGTTTAGTGTATACGGGGTTGCATGATATACGTTTTTATATATTCAAATGGTATATAAAGATATATCCGATGTTGCCGGAGTATAGGCAAGGTAGGTTGAGGAAGGTGTGATTGTTTCCGGAGATATCTAAAAAATTTGTATTTCAAGAATAGGTGAAGAGGGGAATTCAAAATTCCCTTACACTGATTTGATTTTTTTTAAATTTTGAACCCCACTTCGAACGGGGCCCACTTTGTTTTCCTTTAAATTTCATAAAAATAAATTGCACAAATACCGTCAACATAGTACGAAAAAGCGGAAAAGTTGCGGTTTGAAGTTTTAACGTCATTATTTTCTATACTTAAATAGAATAGTAAATTGGAAAAGTTGGATTATATTACATTTCTACAAAAATAGTTCGTTGCTTGTACTTTCTATTCTAAATTTATAATTTCATTTGCGTCAATAACTTAGCATCAGTGAAAAACAAAACAAGTAGAGCATGCCTGACGCAATTGGTTCTTTTTTGACACAAGGGTACCTCAACATTTTTGTTAAAAATACAAACAATAAGCTTCTATTACTAGTTTCATCAACTCAATTTGAATACCATTTGAAATGGACCCTTAGACTAAAAATTCAGTCCCTTGGCTAGTATTCCTTTTTGTCAAGGGCTCTCTTTGAAACTTAGCTCCATCCACTTGCGAGACCACTGGTAGATCACCACTCGAAATTTTTCACGTCTTATGCATAGATACGCCAAGTAATCACTTGCGCACCACTTTTATGAATTTTATTTCAAGTTTCGGCTATTTTTTGTTTCGTTTAAGTTTTATAAAACAAGTAAAACAAAAGTTTTGTAAAACAAATACCCTCCAGAAGATAAAAAGAATGATTAGAACATGCAAATATGCGTTTCAACATCATACCTTTCCAAATTTAAAACGGAATTTGGAAACTAGTAAATTTGAAAATTTGGAAAGTAATTTTAAAAAATAACTCATTGCTTGTACTTTTTATTTTAACTTTATAATTCAAATTGCGTCAATAACAGCATCAGTAAAAAATACAACACGTAGAGCATAACTGACGCCAATAGCTTTTTTGCGCAGGAAATGTACCAATGGTATATACAGTACATTATTATACGCTTCTATTAGTGTCGATTTTGAGACCATTTGAGATGGACCCTTACATTAAAAATTATGTCCCTTGGTTAATATTTCATTTTCAATTTGTCTTCGCCAAAGGGTGCCTTCAGAACATAGCTCCATGCACTTGCACCACTGATACATCCTCACCCGACTATTCTGACGTCGTTTGCATAGATACGTCAGGTTTCGACATGCGCGCCACATTTGAAAATGCCGTTAACTCATCTCCGGTAACGCCAAATAAGTTGTGGCTCATTAATAATCAATTCGACGTACTCCACGCAAACGCAACGGGGCCAGTTTCCTTTGTTTTTATACAGCTCATCAACCAAATGAATTTGACGCACATCGATCGACTGGCATTTGTGTCGTCAATTCCGACAGCAACATTTTTTAGCCTATCCAATCTACCCTTATTAGAGCAAGACTGCATCTTCCCACTGACATGGCAGATGACTGCGACAACAGAATTAACCTTGGCGGGCGTGGGCCTTACGGCGATTCCTGTAGGAGCATTTGACGCAAATCGACAACTACGTACAATTGATCTGTCAAACAATCGAATTGCTTCCTTTGAGGCCTCTCTGAGTGGCTTAACATTGGAATTTTTGTTGCTCTCTGGCAACAAACTAACCGATCACTCATTCAAAAGTGACGTGTTTAGGGACGGCATATCCTTGGAGGCGTTATATTTAACCAACAACCCACAATTGACGCACCTGAGAAAATGCGTTTTCAAAAGGCTTTTGGACTCTGGAACACTAATAATAATGTCAGGGCTAAATGCGGAAGGAACGATGGAGCAGCCGTCCAAGAAATGCACGGTACGCGGGGCACAGTGGCTCTGCGCTAAATATGAGGAGGGAGGCTATCTGTACCAATACCAGTTGTATGGCTACAATTGTGCAGACACAACTTATGCGACAATATTCGACTACTGCGACTCCGTGTCAGGAGGCAAACGTTTTTTTTAGTGAGCATCTAATGCTTCGGAATTTAGTAATGTAGCGGTGTGTACTTTTTGAAAATAAAAGGGGCGTTCCAGCTTTTGTCAATAGTTTTAGTATTATAAAAGCCAGATTCCTGTAAAAGTGGCTCGTAACATTAAATTCTTCATGTCTTGAATTCCTTATATTATACTATATATATATATACTATTATATTAAGCTTGTATAAAACCCCGTTCCAAAGTTATATATATATATATATATAAAGAGTATATTTAAAGAGTATAAAGAGTATTTAAAGATTTATATATTTAAAGAGTATATAAATGGCTGTTTGTGAGGAGTAGGAAGGGCGTACTCCCCTCCATTCGTTCGTTGCGGAGCAATAACTGTCTTTGTGTAAACTCCAATGTTACCCCGCTACCCTCCAATTGTCACGCACGCTTCGGCTTCTATTAATAAAGATGATAAATTAAGATAAATATTGATATATAATTATATATATATATATATATATATATATATATATATATATACTATAGATAAATAAATAGATACTATTTCATAAAGACGGATATGTGCGTGGCAATTCGGGTCTACCAATTATGTCTTCTTTTATTATTCCTAACATCTTAGTTGTTGTCGGAAGTTGCCCACCTTTGTGGACTCGGAACCAACCCCTAGGATAAGTAGCTTTTAGTTTATTCCAACCAATGTGTTAAATAAAACAAGTTTAGTTGTTATTGTTGGTCAATTTATTGACCAGGACTCGAAACAGATCAAAGGTCATCCTGGAGCATTCTGAGTAGTCATCGGCGGGTATCGTGAGCTGCACCAAGGTTGGTCCATTGTAGCCTTCATTTAGTCTATAGTCGCCCACCAGCTGGAGCTTGTCGCTGTAGCTCAAACGTAAAGACGTGTCGCCAACTATCGAACGTTCCGAGTTCGAATGTAACCGCCTTCGGTTAACTTGTTCTTTTCTTGCAATTTTTGATTCCATGTTCTTGAATGCTAGCCAAATATATCCGTCCTATAACAGGACACCCTGAAGGGCCCTCTCAATTTTTACGGCAGGATTTTAATTGTTCTCTTTTACTATTTGTAATTGTTGATGATTCCAAGGTGTCGCACGTAAGATCACTGTCGTCTCTGACTTCTTCACATCTATGATGCTAGGTCAACACACCGATGACAACAATATTTTCGAAGAGTAGAAAGCCCTGTTTACATAAGACAGCAAACTGCAACTACAGACTGCAAAACCGTTTTGCAGTCGGTAGTTTTCAATTCTTTCGACTTGCGCGCCACACTTTAAATTGCCTCAAATTCATCTAGAATCACACTAAATAAATTATGGCTTACTTGTGCTCAATTCAAAGTACTTGACGCAGACACAACGGGTCCTGTTTTCTTTGAATATATACTGGTCACTGGCTACAAGAATTTGACGCACATGGATCGAATGGCTTTCGAGTCTTCAATTCCCACTGCCACAACGTTCACTCTATCCAATCTACCTTTGTTAGAGCAAAACTATTTTCCCACTAACGGCGCAGATGACTGCGACAACCGACTTAAGCTTGATGAGCTTGGGCTTTACGGCGATTCCTGTCAAAGCTTTTGACGCGAATCGGCAACTTAATATAATTGATCTGTCGCATAATCAAATTTCTTCCTTTGAGGCATCTCTGAGTGGCTTGACTCTGAAAGTTTTGTCCCTCGATTACAACGCACAACGAGCAATCATTCAACGGTCACGTGTTTAGGAACGCCAATTCCTTGTGGGGTTTATTTTTTACCTAACAACCCAGGATTGACGTACCTGAGGACGTGCGTCTTCAAAAGCGTTTTGGACTCCGGAACTCTAATTACTACCATGGAAGGAGGGAATGCCGATGGAACTCTGTCCAAGCAATACACGATACCTGGCTGTACAGTGGCTCTGTGCTAAAAAAGTGGAAGGGGATAAGTACTTCCTGCAGTTGTCTGGCTACAATTGCGTCGACACAACATTTGCGACAATATTCGACTGCTACGACTCCGTGTCAGGAGGCAAATTATTTCCTTTGTCAGCCTCTAGTGCTTCGCAATATAGTAAAATAGTTTGTGCAATTTTTGATTTTACCTTATTCTTGTAAAAACATAGCCCAAACCAAATAAGGCCCCCCCCCCCTACAACAGAGGCTCGTAATATCAAACTCTGCATAGATTGAATGTACATGTTTTATATATAAAAGACGGAAGCGTGACGGACACCCTTATGACACCTCTTCAATTTCTAGACCTAAATTTTTACTTTTTCTAATTGACTCTTTATTTTTTCAAACTGAAGGTGCTTAAATTTGTTTAAAATATTGTTTTTTTTTTCTAAAAAAAAACAAGAAGGAATAACTCCTTTGCTATTGAAAGTTTGCGCTTGAGTTTTGGAACCCCAAATTTCCACTACAACTATACGTCCATTTTAGGAATCAAAATTTAAACACTGTGACTTGCATTCTTGTCATGCACTCACCAGGATAAGGTCTGAAGTGTTTTCGTTTTTCAAAGATAATTTTTGAAAATTGTGAGAATTCCCACTACTCAAAATTTCGAATTTTTGTTTTTGAAAATTAAAATTTTAAAAACCTTATGGGATTTTGCACGTGAATTTTGCGGTCTTACGAAGTCCCCTCTGCCAACTCATTTCAACTTTCTTTGCAAAGTTTAGACTTGGTATTGATGTGTATGCGTTGGTAATCAATACGTTTCAATTTTTCAATTTTTAGTCAATCAGGGAAGTAAATTTATTAAAAATAAAAATTTTGTAAATGGGGACCCCGTAAAACAGCAAAATTCAAGTGTAAAATCTCGTAAGGTTTTTAAAATTTGAATTTGAAAAAAAAAATTTCGAAATTTTTAGTAGTGGGAATTCTCAAGGGAAGTTATGGAGGAGTTGGGAGTGATATCTTATGGTTAGTAATACCTGAAACAGTTTAATAGAAAAAGGGACATAAGGAAAGAATGTATAATTGCTATTAATTCATTTTTTTTAATTTTTAGAAAAAGTATATATTTTCACAATTTGCGAATTATATTTTTTTAGGTAATTTTTTTTTCTTCATAATTTGAAATAAACAAAAATGTGTAAAATTACAAACATCAATTCGAACGTGGCTCAATTTATTATCCTTGCCCAAATACTTTCAAAAAGACACGGAGAATATTTATAAGTCGCACTTTATAATTAGTTAATTATTGACAATTAACAAATAAATTAATTTTCGACATGGTTTTATATGCAAATGGGGATTCTGGCCGGATCCGTGTCAATACCAGTAAGACAAAAAGGAAGAATACCAAGACCAAGAAACCAATATTTATAAGGTTATGGTTGTACTCGTTTTTGGTTTTCTCGGCTCAGGCCTTCTTGGGGCTTCGGTTTTCTCGGTTTAGGTTTCTCGGTTTTGGACTTCTTGGTTTTAGTTTTCTAGGTAGTGGCTTGCTTCCTATTACGTACGCTGAAGCTAACTATGACCTTTAAACGGCTCAACAAATATCTTTGGAACTACCTATTTAAAAACCTAAACACTTTAAAATTGATTTTTCAGAGAATTTTTGCGTTGACATTTGGTAAGGTTAATTAAGTATAATTATAAAAATTTAATATATCGTGAAATTGTATTCACTGCAACTCGAAAAATAGAAAATCCATACAAAAATAAAATATTCATTAAAATAAAATAAATTTTTTTCTATTTTAAGGAATGTTATAAAGGCTTGTAATTGTTTTTATTTAAATATTTATATTAATTAATTTTAATATTTAAACGGTGTCTAAATACCATAGAATCGTTTGTATTTACAAGTTTAATTTTAAATTTGAATTAATAAATTAATGTTAAATTATTAGAATGTCAGATAACGCTCCTTTAACTTAATTTAATTTTCATCCAATTCAAAAAGTTAAAATCTAAAAATGTTTATTTTGAAACCAAATAATCCCGTTTATGGTTTGAGTACCAATGCATCTTTGACTTCAACTTATAGTTTTAATTGCCAATAAATAAAACTTATTCAGTGATTCATTATTTTTTTAGAGCAGTTGATTAAATAAGTTCAGAATAGACAACTATCGGTTAGAAATTGGTTTTGAAATATTATTTTCCTGATATATTTTGAACCATACGATAAATTTAATCTATTGTAAAATTAAAATCTAATCTGATACAACTTCTATAATAAAATCACCCCTCTTAGTTTCAGGGTTCTTATGATTTAATAAGGAATTTTAGAAATGTACAGTTCCATCACTTTTTTATTCTCAAATAAGTTGATATATTAATAATAATTTGGTCCACCCGATATTATATTTTATTTTTTAGAATCAACTCAAATTTAGATTTTTCTAAAACTTTTTCCACGAGTCAGTAAAACGTACTAAATTGCCCTTTGTGATTTCAACGTCATATTTGTCAAAACTTGGAAAATGCTTTTTAAGATATTAACAAAAAAAAAACTCATTGATTGAGTTTATTTCCAGTTTTTCTTTGCGTCATACTTACGTAAAATTATCCTCAAATGTATGTTCAACATACTTGCTATATAAATACTCACTTAAAACATTACTATTCTCACATCTCGCTACAACTACTTTACCCCTACCTCATCTTTCAAGTTTTGACGCCGTTCAAAATGGTCCCTAATTTTGAAAATGGACTTCGCATATTCCCACTCGTAGTATTATTTCAAACTCTATTGGTCAAGGGCTGCTTTGAAAACATAGCTCCTTGTAGTTGCTCTGATTTCGATTATAAAACTTTTGTCACATGCTACAATCCACCAAAATTCGACATGCGCGCAACTTTTCAAAATGCCGCAAGCTCTGACTCATCCGGTCATTATTTCTTTTGGCTTGACAGTTCTCAGTTTCGCACACTTGACGCAGATGCAACGGGGCCCCTTTTCTTCAAAAGGATATATATCATCAGCAATCAGAATTTGACGTACATTGATCCACTGGCGTTTCGGAATTCAGCTTTCACTGCGACAGTATTCAGTCTTACAGAATCTCCGTCGCTAACGCAAGACTGCATCTTTGAACTAACTTCGCAGATGGTTGCGACACAAGAATTGACTTTAAGGTCCATGGATATCACAAGCATTCCGGTTGGTGCCTTTGACGCAAATTGGCAACTAAATCGAATTGATCTAAGAAACAATCGCATTTCTTCCTTTGAAGCTTCCCTGGCTGGCTTAAGTTTGGATATTTTAAATCTATCCGACAACAATTTGACGCAAGGTTCCATTTCAAGTGATATATTTAACGGCGCTAGTTATCTAGCTATATTGGATTTAACTGGGAACCGTCAACTGACTTATCTGAATGAATCTGTATTCAGAAACGTTTTAGAATCTGGAACGCGTATTGACGTAGGTAGAATGGACATTTTTGACACGAGTACGCTGCCATACATGGAATGTAGCGGTGCAGAGTGGCTTTGCGACAAAGATGAAGGATACTATGTATACAAACAGCAGATCCTTGGCTACGAATGCGCAGACATAGCAATTGGGACGATATTCGACTACTGCGACTCAATATTAGCCAAAAATGATTTTGAGACATAGTCATTGCTACCTAATCATTAAATCTACATTTCTTGACAATAAATTTTGCATCCTAAATTCCCGACTATTATGAATGTGCTTTTTATTAACCTAACGTAATCCCGTCTCAGGAGAAGCTTGTTTTGCTAGTTTTGTTCTACATAGGAGAAAAATTGTTAGCAACAAGAAAAATGACTGGGTGTGTTGGAGCCTCGGGTCTTAGTTAGCGTGAAGTACCAAAATTTGCAACGCGGAACAGTGAATGAACTCATCTAAGACCAAGTGCTTCTTATTGTAATGGCAACGTTAACAATAATAAAATAATAAACAATAATATATAATAACGGCTCATAGCCGGAGGTTAGAACCCTTTTCCTAACTTGGTCAGGTGCCGAGATCTAATTCTGGCACCAGCACAGTAAAAAATTGCTCAGCATCTGCCTAAGCAAGAGGCTCCTCGGTGGTCAACCGTACCTTCACTGCCCAGCAGAAAGTCAATTAGTTACAGAGTCTCCGTGTTCTGTTGATTATGGAAAACTGAGGTGTTGTATTGTATCTTAATATTGTATCTTAAACAAAATTTGCCCGTTTACGATTTGAGCCTTCTCAAATTTTTCGGCACAAAAAGCAACCAAATTGGATTTGATATTACCTAGAAAAAACTTTCAAACGTAGAATAAAAATCTTGTCATTGACATTGATATCAGCCAGTGATAAAAGGGTCGCATTAAGTGTAAAAGGAGCATCGAGCATCATTGTGACATTTTAAAAGTTTAATAGATTTTGAAAGGTCATTTTGCGGTCAAAGGGTCAATATAGAAGGAAACGGGCCTTTCGGGTCATCGAAAAACTATCAAATCTCGAAAATTCTTCTTGTAAACTCCTATCAGTATTTATACGCGATTTGATAAATTGTATTGATTCAAAAATGGAGACAGATCACTTTAATCAGTTTTTCAGGTTTTTTCCCTGAACTTTTAACAGTAATAAAATTCCACTATATTATGTTTTATTCTTTAGATTTAGACTGAAATTTGAATCTTGCGCAAACACTGCTGGAAATACTATATAAATAAATTTGTCTTGTTGTCAAAACTAAATAAAATTTATGAAATTACTCTTTTTTGATTCTAACGTTGTAGTAAATTTTCTTTTTAAGAAAATCCTTAAAAACAACTCATTGATTGAGTTCATTTCCAGTTACGATTTGCGTCATATATTTAACTTACAATTATAATTTTAAAGTTCTTGCTTCACAACTGAAGCGGTCGATGCATTTGACGCAAATCGGAGACTAAACCAAAATTTCAATACAAACATTCAAATCGCCTACGTTGAGGCGTCTCTTGTTGTCATAAATTCGAAGGTATTGTATTTTCCCAAACATTTGCTAACAGAAAGCTCGGTTTCAGATGACACATTTAACGGCGTTAATTTTTTAGTTTGCGTGGATTTAATTTATGGGTTAAGGGGAGTGACACGGTTGCGCACACGTACATGAGGTCCAAAGTGGATTTATGCTAAAAATGGAGTTTGTTTTATTATAATGTATAATATTAATATATACATCCATATTGTTTTATATATTCATCCATATATCACTCCATATTGTTTTATTCGTCGTAACTCAGAATTTGGAAGTCCCGTCTTAAATATTTTAAGTGAAATTTTGAGAAAAAATTAATAGAAAGAAATTTAATATATAATTAATATAAGAAATAATTAGCACTTAAACACAAGTTATAAGCAGTGGCAGTTTCATTTGCATTAAGGACCGGCGGACCTTATATAACAAACTATCTATATAAAATAGTTAATTTTACAATTTTTAAAAAGAAGTAAATGTCTACATTAATTGAATTAATTACTAGAAACAACACAGTGCCAATTACATACAACAGTTTCAGTTGATTTCCTCATAATATGTAGAATTACACGATTATTTCTTTAACTTATTTATTATACATTGTAAAATTAACTAATTGACTTTTTTTCATTGGTTACATAAGCTGCTTTATAGCTACAAATCAGATATGGTGAAACGAGAATGAGAAACAATAAAACAAATTAATAATAAGATTAAAAAAACAATGTTTAAATAAAGTTAAAGTTCTAAATCATAATTAACTAATTGATTACGGAGTTAATTGGAATCCAAAAGTAAACTACGTGCAACAAAGTGAATTCGAACTTGTGAGTCCATGTAGAGTGACCAACCCTCTCACCATTGTACTCTATTCGGAAGCCATGATAACGACGTAGAATGGGTTCTTAGCTTGGAAATACAAACTAGTGACCACCACTATAATCTTATGGGTTGCTTCAATCCACTGTACTAAATTTTTGTTAGTGACGTACTGATTCTCCAGTCCAAAAAGAACGCTATTGGTTTTGGTGTTTGGTTGAAAGTTTGGTTTTTCTCCGTTTTACAAAACTTATTTTTCACAATTTCCTGCAGTTCTTGATGTTTTATGATGAAATAGGGCATTCGATGGTTTGATGTTTTAACTTTGTGAATAACTTGAAGCAAACTGTCAATGCAAAACTCGGCAACTTCCTTTATGCTTTGAGTTGTACAATTGGGGTCGATATGAATTTACTACAGACAAATAACTCACGCACAACAGCTCCCTTCAAGAGTCAGGAAATAATGTCAAAATGTTATAATATATGATATAATAAATAGAAGAAATATATAGATGTATATATATAATCTAATGTTTTTTTGCGGCTCCGCCTTCGAAACTGGCAGTATTTGACGTTAATGCTTTTGTCACTAGTTTCAACTTGAACTTGAAATTGACGCAAATATCGCAATCAGCATTCGCGAGAATGTATTATGAAAATTAGCCTTTCGTCGTCATGTTTGGAATAGACTTCGAAAAACATGTTTTGATGAGATATTTTAGTATACTCATTGATCGAGTTCTAGTTTTACTTAAAAGTGCAATTTACGTCACTTTTTTCTGCTCACGTAGAAATTGGACATATATGTTCTACCCTCAAACGACGGAATTGTAATTTTTTGCTCAAAATTTTGATTATGAAAATAGTCTTTCAAAGCGTAGTTGCATTATCTTGCTACACCCAATGTTGTTTTCAGAAATTCAAAATGGTTCCTCTTATATCAAACGGACACTTGATTTTTTCATTATTACTTTCAATTCAAGTTTTATTTTTCAAAAGCTGCCTTTAAAACATAGCTTCTTGTCATTGCACAATTTCGTTTGGAACAAAAGTCACGTGTTGGAAACCTCAAATTTTCGACTTGCACACAGTTTTCTTAAAATGCCGCAAGCTCTCCTCCTGTAACGCATTTTGAATTTCACCTACACGACTCAGAATTCCATGTTATCTACGTAGATGCATTTGGGTATGTTTCATTTGAATATTTACGAATCGATAGCAATCAGTACTTAACGCAAATCGATCCATTGGCTTTTCGGGCGTCAGCTAAAGCTGCGATAATATTTAGTCTGATTGATTCACCTGCCTTAGCGCAAAACACGATATTCTCCCTAGTGTCGCAGATGGTTGCAACAAGAGTGTTAAAATTGGAGCGCATTGGCATCACAGCTGTTCCGGTAGGAGCTTTTAGCGCAACTCGACAGCTACACTCAATCACGCTATCAAACAATTCCTATTTCCTGAAACAACTTCCAAAGTTTGTACTGACAAGAATTGCTCAGCTGCGACTTTACCACAACACTGCTTAACAATGGAAAAGGTTACATACAAGAAGTACCACATTTATGTATCCTCGGCTGTAAACAAGTATTTTATTAACTAACTTGTACCGTTTAAATCAATCAATCAAGTTTATTTGATCTAGGCTCACCCATATCAACATGTACATGCCCAAAGGTACGTAATATTAGTTTAAAACATAAGAGAGTTAGAACGTCAGTAGTATAAAATATAAG
>VYYI01003149.1:0-12903 GCA_021029175.1 Bilobella aurantiaca
TGAGTACTTGATCATTTTGTTCAGATTTTTCCGCATCTGCTTCCGTTTCACTAGGTATCGGCTTGGCATCGTTTAGAGAATCTCCGTATTTTTCATTGGCCTTTTCCATGGGGGTATCAGAAGAGACCAAATGAACTGCAAAACCGGAAGGTTCGCTACCTTGCGTTGGAGGGGGAGTACGAACGATTTCAGTAGAGGCATCATCCGCAGTCTCGGAAGGCTGTGGCTGGGAAGCTGGCAGTTCCAAGGGTACAGCTGCACGTTCTTCCAGAGGAACATTGGCTGAAGTCTCTGACAGCAATAGGACCGGCTCAGACTGATCCAGATTCTCCATGCTCATTTCAGCTTCAATACCGGAAGGTTTGACATCTTCGTGATCATCGTGGACTGGAGCAGGAGTTGCATCGATTTCAGCAGAAGCATCATCCGCAGTCTCAGATGGCTGAGGAAGTGGCGATTCCAGTGGTGCAGCTGTGCCGGCTGTGAATTCTTCCTGAGCATCATCAGCAAAAGTATCTAACGCCAACGGGCACGGCTGCCATAATTCAAATTTTTCTGCGGAAGGCGTTGCAAAGTCTTGAGCACTTTCAGGTTCTGTGGTTACTTCCACGGCATCATCATCATTAGAAACTGAAACGACTTCAGGTTCATTGGCATTGACAGCTGCAGCCGACTCCTCCACAAGTTCTTTCGGGGACCCGACTGAAGGTGAACTTACAGATTCCGTTCGGAGGGTAACATTTTCACACATTTTATTGTCTTCTACACTTGCAACAGCATTTTCCACGACTTCAGAATGCGCAGATGCTTCCGAGGCTGGCGAAGAAATCCTAATAGTTTCTTCACCCGGAGATTCTTGGGGGGAAACAAGGGAAGCTGCTCTATACTCAAAACTGGGTCGAGGTAAGCGTGTTGGCTCAGAAGCAAAGGGTCCGACTGGTTGAGTTTGACTGAAATACAGAAAATAAACAACATTAATAACAGTCGGACACAAGGGAAGGACCAGAAAATTTCAGTTGATTCATGATTCGTCAGATAAAAAATCTGAACACATATTTTATTTATCCATGAAAAATTACGGAGCAGCTTCTACAGGATCTACAGACATTGAAAATATAGAAAAGGAATACCTCAAGTTATTCTGAGCCTGTCGGCCTGAACCTTGCGGATCCACGCTGGAGTTTCTCAGCTGACACGGATGTGTTGGTCCTGGGACAAAATCTTTGTTCCCGTGTTCGATGGCTTCCTGAATTCTTTTAAAAATTGACTCAGCCACACTTGGTTTCCTCCTTGGTGGATCCTTCGACTCTTTGGGGAATAAAAAATGCGGGAAATTGTCTTGTTCGTTAGTCTTCCTCGGAGCTTTACCCCTTCGTTCGTACAGATTCTCGTGTTGTGCCGGACCTGGATTTTTAATCCAGTGGGGATGACGACCCGTGTTATTGGAACTATTGAACAACCTCGGTGATCTCCACTGTGGTTCCATTTGATTGGGAACAAAGCCTCCTCGTACTGGCACGCCTCGTTCTCTGAAGGGTGGTCGGTTAGGGTCACTTCTGTACGGACTAGCACCGATTCTTTCCAACTGAACTGGATAACCATGGATTTCACCCGGAAAGGTGTTGGCTCTCTGTCCCATCTCAGACCTTGTAAACTGCTCCGGTGGGACGGTCGGTGGCATTACAAATCCCACTTCCTGGCGGAGATAGCCTAGCGGCTCGCCATCTTCTATCATGTTGCTCAAGCCATAGGTAAAGGGTAGTTGACTGTTGTTATAATTCGATGCCATATTTCCTTGACCTCTTCGGGTTGCTTGGCCCAACTGAAGAAAGTCCATAATGCTGCTTTCATTCGCGTTACTGATAATTTTACACTCACTGTACCCACTCAAATCGCTACCAAAACAGGACAATCTGTAATCAATAATAATTTTGAAAAGTTATCACATCACTCTATAGACTTTGACCAACAACTCATTGGTGACGTAAGTTTAGATTTAGAAGTCATACAATCATTTCTGAAATGGAATCAACTTACTGGTTATTTTCATCCCGAGTGTACATGCCTTTCGTTTCGATTTCAATCCATTCGGTTTTCTTTTCTTCAAAGTAAAACTTGTCCTCGCTCGTTGCATCGCTTGGACACGGGTAAGATGCAATTTCCTCCGCCCGCTCGCGATATGGGATGGGCTCGTACTTTTTCACCAAATTTCTCTCTTCTTCAGAAAACGGTTCGACTTGAGAAGGCTGAAGTTCCTGTGACCCTTGACTCCGTGGAACAATTTCCAATTTAGGTATACCTAATCTCGTTTCACTGCTACTTGATTCATCAGAATTTTCACTATTATCACAGTGATCTTTAAGCTGAGCTCTCAAGTCCATAGCTTCACTTCTTGACGACAACCTCTGACCTGTCCAGTAGGACAATCCAACTACAAGTGATCCATTGTAGGCAAACAAACGTTAGTGCAAAGCCAGCGTTCTTTGCGAACAAAAACAAATGTCCTGAGCTTAACAACTTTTAATTCAGATGCACAACATATTATTACCTCCGTCTCCGTATACCATACCAAACATAACTTGAACTCCAAGGGTTGGCGGTCTCGTCCGTATTCGTAATTTTAGTTTTAAGCCGAACCTGAAGATGGCATAGAGCATAGCCTTTAAGTTTTCCAGTTGCCTTCTGCGTTTCGTCTTCGGCATAATCAGCAGTGCTGAAACGATTTGATGTCAGCAGTTCTATATACTCAACGTTCATGTCGGAATCGTTTCCTCTGGATGGATATGCGTTTTTCCAGTTACATTTACTCAAAATGTGTTGAAGAAAATACATCCCTTCAAAATACATTGACATTTACTAGTTTCCAGCATTCCATCGAATTCCATCACATAATGCTACTGCTCACACGGTACCATAACTTTACAGTGCAGTAATAAGACGTTTTGTGCAAGCTTCATAATCAGACGAGGCAGCCAGTTCCCAACTGTCCAATCAAATGTTTCCCATTATGACTTCACAATTTTCCAGTTGTCCGCAAGCATGAATTACTCACTGTTTTGAGGAATCTAGAAAAATCAAAATAAGTACGCATTTTACGTTTTTGACTGCTTGCAACTGAAAATCATAGCGTTTAGTTTTGTTACTTAAAGTTGTCGTCAAAAGTGAGCTCTAATGTCCTCATCAGTAACCGTCTGCCTTTTGAACAGCTTTTCTGGAAAATACAACGATTTTTCGTCACTAAATATCGATCGTCATCCTTAAAGAGATTTCCGTTATTCACCTTTAGCCGGCTTGGCGGCTCAAATGTTTTCAAAATGTTTTAAACCCCACACTTTTTGACACTTACTGCCCTATTCTGTGAAGTCCGGCTCTAATTAATCGACTAAGCAAAAATGTCAGCATGTAGGCTGGAGATTTTACATGGTTAACTTGGTATAGGCGAAAGAATTCACTCCTTTAATTATACTTTCGAGAAAAATAAATAATGAGTTCAAAATAAGGCTGAGAATATTTTAACAGTTATTTTTTATTTTATCCTCAACACACCTTCAAGTTTAAAAGAAGGGAAAACAGAAAATCTCGAAGGGAATTTTCGAACATTTCATTATTGCTCTCGCCGAAGTACGATCAGACGAGTGTGCTTATATTTCAACTCCGCCACCAGCACGAAACGGAGCCCAAAGAGGGTGACAGAATGACACACGGGGTGTGTTGCGTAAGCATGATGGATTTGTCATCCAAGTTCCATTTTCCATAGCGATATTCTCGGAAGGAAAGTCACCCACCAGCGAACCTCCATCTAGTCAGTTATACATATGCACACTTTGTATACCGGCAAAGCTCCCCCTCACGCAGTTTTCTTCTTCAAGGGCTCTTAAAATATGAATAAGAAAGGAGTGATTTGTCAACGAGTGAAGGAGAAGAGGAAGTCTAACTGAATGTTTATTCTGTCATACATTATTCCTGACAAGATAGGGTTGGAGTTGAACCGGCGGGGGGTCCCGTCTCCGAACAAGTATATGGTGTGCGTATGTGTGTTTGTGAGTGTACACACACACACACAAGCGAATATCTCCCATTTAGTTGGCTACCATACGTCAAAAATACTGGATGTTTCCCATCATATTCTCCGAGCGGAAGAATCGATGAAACTTGTTCACCCTCACCGTCGTCCTTCGGTTCACCTGTGTCATATTTTCTGTTTCTCATAGCTAATAGTTGGTTCCCCCACAGGGTTGCCCGGCCTCCCCGAATTTCCAACAGTCTTTTCTCCATCGTGTTGAACATTAATCCATGTTGTTGGGAAAAAACTATTCATTTCCATGTGATATTATTCTGTGTAATACGTATGAGCTCATATGTTATGTGAGATTTTGTTCCTACACATGGGCCTTGTATAACATTGGCCTCCCTTTAACTTTGCATGTTTTCGTGTATATCCCTGTTTTGTTGCAGCAGTGCCAACAACGAACGGGACGAACAAGAGAGAGAGAGAGAGAGAGAGATAGCTCGGAAGTCAACAGGGAAGGGGTAGAAAGAGGAAAGAAACTATATATATGGTGTGTTGAGAAGCAGAAAGAACCCCTGCTTGGAGTAGCTTTTGTGTGCGAGCACAATACCAGAGGATGACATCTCCTTCCTCTCCAGAAACTGAGCTATGAATTTTTTAAAGGGACAATTCTGAAATCACAGAGACACGGAATGAGATTTCCTCCTCTTTTATCTCCCGTATCTTCTTCCTCTTTCCCATTTGCCTCCGTCAATATAATACTCCACTCTCGACCCCGTCCTCATCCTTCTGGTCTTCCTCATCATCATTTCTGAAAATTCCAATCAGACCTTTCGGCTGTGTAAGTATGTGTATGTATGTTTGTGTGCATTTATGTGTGCGTGTACATATGCCTGCCAGGGTCCAATTTCGAATTACATACGAATCTTATAGTACTACATATGCGGATCGGCGAAGGAGGTTTGTTGAAAAACCGGCGGCGGCGGCGGCGGTGGTGGTGATGGCGGGGATGAACTTTCCGTGCCGTCATCCCACGATACAATGGTCGCAATAGGATGGGAATTAGACCGAGAAAATCGGACTGAGCCAACTTACAGGATTGAGTGTACAGAAAGATGACATGGCGGGAGCGGGATGGAGGATGCTGGAGGAAGGAAAGATAGTTGAAAGTGAAGTGGATTTGAGGAAATTGGCTTGAAACGAGAATGACGATCGTTGTTACAATGGAAAGGCGTTGAGCGATTCTGACACTTGAGTGCCGTTCCGGCCAGATTTCCATTTCCCACCGACGACGCTATGAGACGAAAAGGTCCTGACTGACTGGTGAGTAAGATCCCCCCGTCATCTTCCCGCTTTAACTTCCCTCTTTACAGCCGCCACAAACCCTTCCCCACGGCCGATGATTGCTTGGACCTCTGCATTTGGCTCAATTCCATGATACTGTCCTGGTGGGAATTCGGTTTTTTGCCCGAATCAATTCTCGTACCTCTGAGAGAGTCCAGCATAATTCCTTAGCAATCTCTTGTTGTGCCCCAAACTATCCCTTCCATTTTTTTACTTTATGCTTTGTAATTTCTATGGCTTTTCAGTATATGAACCTTGTGCGGCGGGAATTCAAGTTTTAAATTCAAACAGTGGATGAACCTCGTATTTTCAGAACTGGGAAGCCAAAAGGTTGACAACGTGTGGGCGATGCGGAATTGGAGGAACTGGTAAATTCGATTCTCAAGATACAATTTGGATCCCATTTCTGTCATTACAGGAGGGTGGAAGAGAAGGCGAGGAAACTGAAGCGAATCCAATTTGGCGTTAACTGAACAGCCTGCTTGGATACGTCGTCTACGTGTGTATGTCAGTGTGTGTGTGTGTGTGTGTCTATGTGGTGCTGGGTAAAAATCTTCATTGCTACCACACGGATGAGCCCTATCCGCAGAGCATATAAAAAACCAGACGGACGACGGTATATCTATTCCAATGCGGAGACAATCACACTACAACCCGCCCCAACTTCAATCCACTGACTGGAGTGTGAGTGAGTCAGTATAAGTTATACATATGGAAGTCAAATGGAATTTTGTAACGCAATGTGAATTCCAGGGGCAATATTAAAGCCATAAGATAACCCCATCGGAGGGCTTTTATCCACCGTCGGAATGGCATAAACGTCCCCGCATTCCCTCCTCCTCCATCCCAAATACGACTGTAATTCTCGCCGCATTACGTAGTCCTCTGTATAAAACTTGAGTCATTATGATACGGCTTTGCCGTACAGGCCCATTGTACAGCCGGGCTAAAGAGTTCACTCCCACCTCGCCGCATGGAACGTGGTGGTGGTGGTGGTGGTGCGGGGACGTCATTGTGTGGAGGCTGGAGATTCGGAAGTCAAAGGTGAAATGGCATAACAACCATTACAAAAGTTTCCAACGGGCCCTCAAGGCGGACATAGCCCACATGACGGTGATGAGAGCCAAAACTCTCACCAGTTCACTTTAAGAATGACCCTATAAGGCTCTCAACCGTATACCCAATAATATATGTGTATACGCAGACACACTCCCACAGTCTCATCCGTGTCCCTGACTGACTGTGAGAGTGAGCCAAAAGGCACTAGTAGTAGTAGTAGGCAATATTGGCAAGACATTAAGGTAAGCTATAACAGAGCTGTTGGCAGTATAACTGGATCACATTCTCATTCTACGATTCCCTCAAACCTATGCTCACCCATTCCCGGCTCCATGTGGCTAATAAAATATTTATGTATAAACGACCTCCTCGTCCCAGCCTCTCTCCCCGCTCCCTAATGCGTACGCATTGCCATGCTGGGAGATGTATAGGACCAGAAGTGGCCAATTTTCAAGCCTTTAGTACAGGCTAACCGCTTTCGTAGTCAGTGGGACTTTCTGTATTTTTAGATATAAGCACAAACACACGCACACACACACACCGTGTCTCCTCCACTTCCATCCACTCCATGGAAAACTCCTTCTCGGAACCGGAGGGTCACTATGAAACGAGTCTCCAGGTGGCCAGAGGAGCCGTATATACACTGTGTATAGGATTCACAGGTAGCCGGGGATGCAAGTGGTATGGCCAGTGTGTAGTGTGTACGTGTGTGTAACTATTGAATTCCCATTGTATTTATAGTTGAATGGAGGATTTCTGACAGTCCAATCTGTCCGGGCCGTCAGCAGTTTGGAGTTGGGAGTTGGTTCCACATATGCATATGGGTAGAGTATTGAGCCCGAGCGGTGTGTGTATATATAGTGTACTCATATTCTCTGTACAATGCCGTAGTCGTAGTACTCTCCGGTACTCTAATGGAACCTCATACGTGACGTGGAGAAGTGTACAGGCGGAGGAAATGGCCGGGAAGAGTGAAAAACCCGAAGTAGGGTAACATAAACGGGAGAATGGGATTTTAACCTGAAGCTCTATGGTTTTCCCTGTCATTCAATCCGCACAAGATTGCCCATTTGATTTCCCATAACGACTTGCTTTTATCGATACTTTGAGGAGATGCAGAAGAGCTGATCCTTTCCCCCTTACCCGACTTTTCAGTTCCACCATCAGCCGGGAGCATTTCCATGTCCTTCTATGTGTATATATATATATATATATATATATATCTATGCCCTCTGTGTTCTCCCACTATATGACCTTACGGTTCAACTTGTTCCCATGGTGATGGGTGGAGTGGTATGGAGAAAGAGAGCTGAGAGCTCCGACTAATTTCTTAACATGTTTCTCAGCCTTGCATCATTAATGGAGGATTTTCCATGAAAGTATACGTGTATATATATATATATGGGAGCAGAGTGCTCATTTACCAAACATTTCCATGTTTATCAGAGGCGGGTAGGAATCCAGGCTGGTTGGTACTCCTCCTGGTTGTCCAACTCACTCGTCAGAGTCAGCCACACCATGCTATATGTGCATGCGTCGAGAATACGGGGAAAGACATTATGGCGGAGTACATTACATTAAAGGGGCATGAGGACAAGGAAGACTTCACATGCCCTTGTATGTATGTATGTCATCCACTATGTTTCATACTACCACACCACTCGACAGTCAGTGAAGCTAGGCTGGAGAATCCGCTTTTGATCTTCTCTTCTTTAAGAGGCTTCAATCCTCTTTATTCCTCTTCCGCTCACATGCATTATTTACTCTTGTACTAGGCTCGTAGATGTCTTCCCTTCCAGCTATGAATCCCCGGGCTTCGTCAACCGACAAACAACCACGGCCAACCAATGCACCCATTTAGAATACTCTGGATGGGCCAGGAAAGCGGGGACAAGCCTGAAGAATTCCGGTGCTCGGATTTGGTTCCAATGAGTGAAATTCACCTGTCAACTGCAGGTGATGCTTCGTCTCTTTGTACGTCAGTTTCGCATTAGTACGTTGGACATGATTTTACTATCTACGTACAAATTTAATAAGCGGGTTCTGTAGTGAAAATTGGAATATTTAGGAGCTCGATTTCCTTTAGTTTTGTAGTTGGGTCAACGGGCATGGAACAACTTCGAGTTTTGAGGCAGCGTTCGGTGCGTCGCAATGCCAGTTAATGGGGAAAATGTGTTAGATTGTAAAACTGTCAAAACTATGTACAAATTTCAATTTGATATTTATCGTCTTTAACTAAGCGGTTAAAGAATTGTAAGTAGAAGAGGGTAGAGTGGATAGTTTCCGGATTACCTAAAAAATTACGCAACAGAATTACGCAAGAAGTCTAGCAAGTTGGACCGTGGATGAAAAAATCCAGTCTTTGTCATACTTGCCGCTATCTTCATCTTTAAGGCGGGCTGACCTGAGTAAGATCGTGGAAAAGGTTGGGATTCAGGATATTCTACTTTTCTTTAGATCTTATTATGACCGTATAGCATAGGAGATCCCGGGAGCTGAATGATAGTCTCGCAAACAGAGAATCAGACACGTGAAGGACCCCGGGCTATTCAACTTGTTCTGTTGACATGAACGTCGTCGGCATCGCCGTCATCCTTTCCATAACTAAATAATCGTCAATTTATTTCCTGGCTCACAAACAGTCAATAGTGGAGAAAACTTTTGGATTTCCCGATACTCCGACAGGGTACGTACGGGTAGGAACCCCTTGGTATCCCTGTCCCCATGCATATTATTAGAGGGTACTTCTCTACTACAACTAGGAATTTTTTGAATAAAATCTTTCATCCAGTCACGCGGGGAAAAAGAACTGTCATAAAAAAGGAGGGTAAGACCTTAGGAAACTAGTTGGAAAACTTGTTCCCTCTTACCCTCCTCGCTTATACACATCCAGTGAAGCCCACTGTGAGAATCTACACTGATTTGGTTGCCGGAGCAGGAAGTGAGTTGACGGGATCGAGACTTGTATAGAGATAGAGAGAGAGAGAGTCGCACACAGTAAATAAAATTTCTGAATAAAATTTACATGGGACTTTCACTGTTAGTTTAGGATTGGACCAGCTCATCATGTTCCCATTTTATGATTTTTGTATGTACACATTTCTTGATTTTACTACTTTGTCCCCTCTACAGGCGCCACCAGTCGTGGGAATCTCCAAGTTCTTTTCTCCTTTTTCGTCGTCTCGAATATTCAGATTTGTGTTTAAACTGGACGCCACTTAGTAAAAATACTGCCGACAGTTGGCCTCATGAATGGGTGATCATTAATAAATTTGAATTAGATAATTTTCTGTTGAAAAGAGCTTCAAATTTTAACTCCTAATTTTGGTGGATCTCGTATTAGAGCCACCCGCCATCAACTGTTACAAAATATTTAATTAGGCCTTTTCAGATCTAAAAATCCGAAAAAATCATGCTGCCTTACGGCCATTGGAAATCCGGAAGTCTTCTACAACCACCCTAACCAGCAGGTTCCAGGAGGAAGTTGTGAGTTGAAGTTGAGGCGATGTAAAGTTAATCAAGACTTCATAACATATCTGTCATCAAGCCCGCGTCAACCTCGACCTCAGGATCGGAACTTGGAGTTCACACTCCGAACTCCCCATATTGATTTTCCCTGTGTGAGTGAGTCTCCCTGTCACGGACGACGACGCTGCTGCTGCTGCTGCTTTTGCTGTAGTGTGAGAAAATAACGTTTAGATTTCAGTTTCCACCCATGATTACAAATCCCACTGGGTGTTACTCTTGACTGTGGGAAGCCGTGCACATACATACAAGTTGGCACTCTCACACCCACCCGCTCCATATGGCCTTCGTTGTTGAGCGGCTTCGTTGACTTGGCAGATCGCGTTGATGTTGATGCGATGAGAATGTGATTGCCAAACGGGTTGACTGACGACAGGGACGGTGATGACTGCACCCGCTCCGAGTAGACTAATACACTTATGTACATGTGTAAGCACTCACCCCTGCCCCTACGAACACATACACTACAGCCATGGCTCCGACATGAAAAGCCAGCTCCAATAATGGGCTTCATTAGTGAAGCCAATATCAGATATACGTCGTCGTAGGTTACATCTATTTCACCTCCTCTCCGCACCCGCACACACATACACACACACACACACGCACACAGTCTGTTGCCAATGTGTGAGTAAGTGAATGAATGAGTAGTACTGTGAGAGTCGTTGTAAGGAACGGTGCGGGGCCTGTGCGGAAAAATTGGGATGCAGAGCTCGTCCGGACCCTCAACCCCCGGCCGCATATATAACACTCCGCATACCCTTCGGAAAAATCCTGCTTATTTAGAGCCGTAAAGTAAAGGCGGCTATTGGTGACATTAAAGAGTGTGCTAATAAGCTCCTGGCCATTCCATTCCGAAGGAGGAAACAAGGCGGGTGGTGGATGGAGGGAGCGGCATCTGTTACAATGCTATGTGTTATGCACTCCGCACACGCCGTGTGCGCCGACTTATAGGGAGGAAAAGGCCCGCAGTGGGATTTCAAATTTAAGAATTCTCTGTTCGAACACGAGTAAAAGCTTGTCAGTCAGTTTAAAATGGAGGGAGAGTGAGGAAGAGATCAGGGATGATCAGTTTACTTTTCCGTTGACTTCTCCTTTCAACACAAATACAACGGTACACATACACACTCGAACACACAAGGAGAACAGCACACGCACACACGCCGTAACAGAAGTTGAGGAGGGAGATCTCGCTGTATTTTTCCCCCGCTCTCCCCCTCTCACTCACTCGCTCACAGTCACTCCTTTTCCAGCTCTATTATTTTCTTCACAGTTTCACTCTCCGGGTAACTTTCCCTTGTTCAAAGGAAACAACAGACAAGGGCGACAATTCAATGGGGAAGTAAGTAAGTGAGGAAAGAAAGCCTACGTGGAAGGGAAAAAAAGCTGTTTTCCCCGTCCATCCCTGTCACTCCTGTGTCGGAGTGAGTGTCAATTCTCACGTCTCATCCTTCGTGGATGCCTTTTTATTTTCCACCCACACACTGCCTCGGGCTATACTCGTATGAGAAACGACAGGAATGGCTATTTCGTCCGGCAATTATCTTGAGGGTGATCTCATGGTAATTTACCTTTCAAACCTTCTTGTGAGTCAATGATGATCGCCACAATTAAAATGTGGCGAGGAATAAGGTTAAGAATTTTCCAAATTTTGAGATTCGTTAGATAGGAATTGCCTTGAAGAATGAGCGCCGCTGAGTAATACTGGATTGTTTGTGCGGGCCCACTATGTATTTACCTTCGACCTCCAACAAACGCACCATAGCATCTAGGATATGGGAGGTAATTGTGCAATTTTTATCATTATTAACGTCAGTGCCCGTAAGCTGTCAGCGGTGATTAATGCCCCCGGACGGAGAACGTAAGGGATCACGCTGTGCATATTATTCCAAGGTCCGTTGCCCCATGACAAAAAAGGAGGCCAGAGAATGGTGGAATAAAGCAGGCTGATAAAATTGCCTCCTCTCTCAGCCGTCTCTCTCTCTCTCTCTCTCTCCACTCACTCCATCACATGTTGTTAGGGTCAGAAGGACAGACGAGCATACGTAGTAGTTGTTGGAGGAGCATATTGAATAAAAGGCGAGAGGAAAAAAGAATACAAAATCAGTCCGACAAGGGCTCGTGTGCATGTGCGTATGCAAGGGAGTCAGCATGTACAAGTATGGGAAGGATGTGTGGAGTATGGGGCAGAGTACGAGCGATGAGGCATTGAATGGAGCCGGGCCGTCGTGGTGGTGGTGAAAGTCCATGGGAAAGTGAAGAGTGAAAAGGAAATAATATAAAAGGACAAGATCCGGCTAGCAAATATAAAGGATCCGAATGCATCATTCACGGAGTGGGTGTGCGGCACGGGTGTACGTGGGCCTCGTGTGTAACCGAGTGCGGGAGCGCAGAGGTCTACATGTCCATGTGTAGGGAGGGCTGGGTGTGTGGGTGTGTGTATGCGTGTGTGTTGGGTGTGAGGAGCCGAGTGTGTCGTTTTGCAAGTGAGAGTCAGTGTGGGCGAGATTATGCCTATGGATGATATTGTGTACGTGTTTGTGTGAGGATGCTTTCGTGTGTGTGTGTGTGTGTGTGTGTGCCAGTGTGTATTCGAATGGAGAATATTGTCTGTACGTATGGCTGACATTGTATATGAGTATGTGTATGAAGGATATTATGTGTGAGAGCGTGTGGATTTGACAATGTGTGTGCACGTATGTGTGAGTGCATGTGTATGGATGATAATGTGTGTGTGTGAGTGCACGTTCATCACTACCATTAAGTGTGTGTGTATGTGCCGACACCAATGTGCTTGTATGGAACACTGTGAACATGGGATGGCATGTGTAGCTATTACGTGTGTATCAGTACATGTGCATACCATAGTGTGTGCGCAACACTAGTGTGAGCAAGTGTCATGACGTGTGTAAGGGACTGTGTGTGCTCCTCCGTCATGGTGCGTGTACGGGATGACGTCTACAAGA
>VYYI01003150.1:0-12901 GCA_021029175.1 Bilobella aurantiaca
CACCCGGTAACAGCGACGAATTCGGGGAGGAATGCCGTCACGTTTTCCTTGTAAATAAATTTTGTTAGCAAGATCCGTCCGGAGGATGGCAATTGAAGACTTGGTACAGGGATATTTTAACTCGGGATTTCTTCCTAGTGAAAGTAAGTGAAAGATTGGGCTGGAACTGGCTGTGCGAGTACAGTGAGAATCGGAGGAGAAAGCAAAGCGTAGAGGGGTTCGGAAGGATTTAGGGGGTCACATTTAAGTAAATCGGGAGTCGTGATTATAGCGCGCGTCAAGAATTTCTCCACCTCCCACTCTCACATTGCAGTCTGTGAGTGGGATAAGCGAACCGGGGAAATACAATTATTTAAGATAGTTCGAGTTGGAGCTATTGTGAAATGTGAAAGAAAAGATATTAGGACCGAAATGAAAGACATCAATCTTTGTTGAGACCAGAAGAGGAGGGAGAAGATGAAGATGAAGAAGATGAACAGTTCTGGGGCGCACAAGGAAAAGTAAGGAGCATCAACCAAAAAAATAGTAAAAGGAGATCATGGGTAGAGCGGGCCAGTGCGTGTCGAAGTGGATGAAGAGCATGGGTTGGGCTGGCCCAGTCTCCGTCTCGCCCGGGTATTACGAGCCTGAGCCTCCACACACACCCCGTGTACGCCCCTCTGTATCTAAGGGAAAGTGTAGAAAGTTCAAAAATTCTCTTCAAATTCCGTCCTGTTCCTTAGCGGCGCCGAGTCGGCTGTCTGCTGTTCCGTCGGGGAAAGTAAATGGAAGGGAAGGGAAATGGAGGCGAGTGGAGAAAGTGTATGTGTCTAATAAAAGTGTAAGAGAAAGAGCGGGCAGGAGTTACCATGGAGAAAACGGGAATGAGACTTGGGGAAGGAGGGATTGGGGGAGGTGCAGAGCATACCGTTCGCTCCGCAATTCTTACAAATGTTCATAAATACGCTTATAATGGTCTGTGAAATTACCATTGGTCGCTTTCTGAACCTTTAGCTCCCGCCACCGCCGCCAGTACTGAGACTACCCCATCACCACCAACATAATCACCACTCGACATATCAGCCGTACTGACAGGGAATCCTGACAAGATTTATAGCTTTATACCGGCTGTGAATTTTATTGTGTTACAATACTTTACGATCCCCAAAAGTTCAAAGGTAAAAGTTTTATTTTACATCCTCTTGGATCGTCTCGTTTGGAACAGCGGGTCGTGTTCCCAAACACTCCCTACCCCACACCCACCATTCCCCTCCCCTTCTCGCTTTCACATCTAGCACTTTCCAAAGAGAAAAGTAAAAAAAACCTGCCATGATCATGTGGAAGGGCAGCTCTGTTTTCAAATTACGATTTCCCTTCCCGCCGACGCCGAAGACGAAGAGTAAATTTCTGGGAGAATGTATTCTTTGGGGGAGCCAACATGGATTTTTCTTTCATGAAGCATGTCCCAAAGGATCCTCCACTCATTTTATTTCCGGGGGCAACAAGTTTGTCGGGATTAACCAGCAGCCGCCGCCTCTACCCACCTCACCAATGCTGAATCCCGCTCACAAAAACAATAAACCGCTCAACCTCTGAAGGGATTACATCCCAACAGCTCTGACCCCTTTTATCTCACACAATAATGACAATAATAATCATAAAACTTTGTCACACATGCCCTCATCCGTCCAAACGTCCAAAACTTTCTCCACACATTGGCTCGAGAAAGGATTAACAGGATTACAGTCGGGATGGAGAAGCACCAACGATGACGGCGGCGACAGTAGCATCATCCCTCATGAACTTTTACATGACAAAAAGAGCTGACTGAGTGAAGGGGAGTTAGCGGGAGGGAGTGTGCGACTGAGAAATAAAAGGCTTAGAATACAAATAAGTTGAGATCAGGAGGGGATGGGCGGGCGGGGTGGAACTGCGGGATTCAATTAAAAGTTATTGCTACCTGCATTAGTTCCTCTTGGGAGAAGACACCGTAAAATTTACTCATAACTCCCTCCAGGAATTCCTCAACCCCGCCCCCTCCAATTCAGTGAAAGCCGGGGAAATTAAATTTATGTGGGAAAGTGATGAAATTTTTTTGCAAGCCTGTTGGCCAGAGGGATACTTTTACTTCGAAAAAAGTCATTTTGAATTGTTAGTGGGTCCTTACCAGAGAAAGTTGAGGTGTTGCACCCGTCCAAACAGGTGCACCACTGCACGGTGAATAATATAGGAGTTGATAAAATGAAGAAAATATAGTCGAGAAAGTACAAGATGAGGTGGATGGAAATGAGAGTGGAAGTAGGAGAAAAGAGGAATATGTGGATGGGAAGAATGGTGAAAGTAGTAGATGGCAGAGTACATGAGGTGAATTGGAATGAAGGATAGAGTTGGAGAAAGCAGAGAATTCGCTGGATAGGAAGGAGAGAGACGAAGGTAGAAAGTGCAAAAGACGAAGTGAAGGGGAAGGAGGAAGAGAAAGTAAGAGAAAGCACGACAATTTATTATATTTAGTACTTTTTTCCCTTCACCGCAAGAATCCGGTTATCTGGAGAAGAGACTTCCACCACCATCCGCGTGGCACTCCGTAGTGGTAAACTCTCTCATACTTTCTCTCTGTTTCTTACCTTCTCCTTCCGTCTTCTGAGAGTGAGGAGCTGACTCTCATTTTTGGAACAAGACTAACTGAGTCCATGGACTCTAAAACTTTCCCTCAACAAGATGCTCTTTATGACGGAAACATGTCTGTGAGGCTAGGTGGATTATTACCCCTAGCGAAGGAGCCATGGCCTCTTCCCACGCAGGAGAAAGCTCTACCTAGAGATTGTGAAGTCATGTTGTGTCGAGCGGTCAGAAGCCCGACTGTGCATGGAACTGCGCCAGTGCATACACGTGCCAGGTATGTGCAGGGTCTGGTCAGTTTCATCTCTGTGGGATACAAGCCGGGCCTTGTGCCCAGCCCGGTATTTGAAGGCGTCCATATGTGTGACCGTGTGGGGACAAGAGTGTACGTGCGGGTGGCGTGGTACGGCTAGTTGGGCTCGTTCATCCATTTGTGTCTCACTCGTTAGGTTTTTGTGTGGCTGGACATGTTTGTGTCGTCCGTGTCTCGGCGCGTGTCTATATGTCTTTGTTTGAGGGAGGATGCGGCTGTGGGACGTCAGTGAACTATCAAGTAAATTGAACTAAAGTAGAGTGAGATTAACGTGTTTGTTCAAATGGTAAAATGACTGCCTTGGGGAGACTCAGTCGTCTCATAAGGGATGAAGACGTTGAAGAACTTTCTCCGCCTAAGTTGGAGCAGATTTTTCTCACAATTTCCCGCGTCTCCTAGTTAACTCCCCACTCAGCCCTGTCCACCGCAGTGAGGAACAGCGCCTTAATGTGTGCAATTCGTCCCACGTAGATATACGTGTACGTATATACCCAAACAGGCTGTTACACACACGCATATCCACACATATGCACATTTACACACACATCCACACTACCATACATAACCACCAATACACTCACTGGCAAAGTAATACATATACCTTCACTTTCACTCACCCACACATACGCGCGACATCCACCTTCAATTTTACCCACACATGCATACACGCGTAAATACGCCTTCCCTGTCATCCACACACACAGACGCACATACACGCCTAAACATACACTTGCAAGCAGATACACATCCGTATTCTCATTTGTGCACTCATCCCACATAAACTTGGTCGAGAGCCACTTGACTTTAGCATTTCTCCTACACATGAGCACAGTGGGAACCAGCGTCATATTCCTTGTGCAAAACAAATGCAATGATATTTTGTGCGGGTCTTTGCCACGTGATATATGCTTCGGTGCACAGAGAGAAATTCGCTATAATCTCGCCTGAGAGTGGAGTTGGACGAGACGGACCACGAAATGAAACTGTCAGGCGCCGGCTCCCAGCTCTATACATCAGGGGTTGGGGACTGGAGGAAACTGACCGGAAAATATCTTGGAGGTGGGAGACAACAAGGGTCATTTCTCACCTCCAACTTGAACATGAAAACTAGAGAGTTCCACATTTTCCTCTGGTCACCGTCTCAACGTCCAGGGGACATTTGAAAAATAATGCATAGGAGAAAGCACAACTTTCTCAGCGAGTAAATAAATCTAACTTTCTCCCTTGATTTTCCTCCTCATCTCATCGTCTTTCTTCGAATGAATTTCATTCCATCTGATTCCGCGGTGACACATCCTCTGTCTGTATGCCCCTCGGCTAACTAACACACGCTTCAAAAATCTCACGTCAACGAATCGATCCCCCCGTCAGAATCACCCTCACTCGTATCCCTCAGAGTCTGACTACTGAGTGAGAAAACCATTTTTTTGAATTATTGGGATGACAGCGCCGCATTTTTCACTATCTCATTTCAAATCCCGACCACCATACGACGACGCGAGTTTCTCCGGGAAGGACTATGGGGGAGATGAGACGACGGGTGAGGGCGAAGGAATGAACGACACAATATATTCTACAATTCCAGTGGTTTCCACTGTTCAAAGGACGACGCCTAATTTATCCCACCACAGTTAATTTTCCCTACGGGGAGGCGCCCTTTCTCTCCATCATCCTTTCAATCTCCAACCTCATCTCATCCAACTCGAGGTGTGTCAGTCTCACCATTGCACTGGATCATTAGCCTCAAGTCATTCCACACTCCTGTCATCAATTTAGACTCGCGGCTGCTGTCGGGGACGTGGAACTTCCATCGTAATGCTTCACAGACCCCACGGCTGCTCCCTACTTCTCATAGAGGCGGTGGCAGTAGCGGATTGAACGGATTCGTGGGGAATTGGACTGCTCTGTATAGCGCTTTCCCCAAAATTCCAAATTCCTGTGTAGCCAGAGTCCCTGTAAAAATGATGGTGGGGATCTAGTTTCACCACACTTTCTCCCGACCCTTCAATCCCAGACCCCCTTACTAAGAGCCCTACTTTAGCATTTCACCAAGTTCAAAATAATAAAAATAACGCAATAATAGATGCCGAGAAGATATAACAGATAGCTTGTGTAATCAAATTAACTCGTTACTAAGATCCAATATACGAAGATTTCACGCTATTTTGGTGGAGAATTTGCGGCCCCACCTCGGGATGCTATGTTTAAAGCTGGAACAGACTCCGTTGAGGAGGTGCTAAGTCCACTGTGGGAACTTCTGCTCTCGGGCATTTGCTTGAATGCGGAAGAAATTTGGTGAAAGCCAGTGGACTATTTATCATGATACAAAACG
The DNA here is from genome assembly GCA_021029175.1 of Bilobella aurantiaca. Taxonomy (NCBI): domain Eukaryota; kingdom Metazoa; phylum Arthropoda; class Collembola; order Poduromorpha; family Neanuridae; genus Bilobella; species Bilobella aurantiaca. The sequence continues at coordinate 5,244 of VYYI01003150.1, forward strand.
TACAAGTGATAGCACTGGTAAAAATAGTGGAAATAATGCGGCTGGAAAAGGTAAGGATTCCCCTGGTTGGGGGAAGAAGCTGGGGGGCTGATGGATTCGAAGGGGAAATAATACATGACAACCTGATGGGGGAGGACGGAGGGGTACGATCCATGAATCTGTTCTTTGAGGACGTAGAAAAACGGTAGGGAAATTACTGTTTTGTTCAGAGAGGGAAATCCTTTCTCCCCTTCCATCCTTTCACTAAATCTTCCTGATTATCATGTTGAACATTTGGAGGGGACGGGAAATGATGGGTTGTGAAGCCAAGAGGATGAGGGCGGCTTGGGATAGTGGCACTGTGATGGTGATGGTCGTGGTGGTGGTGGTAGTTGTAGGAGGTAGGGAATAAGGGCACATGATGGGGCGGCGGGGGAATATTATTATCCTATAACCCCTAGTCCGGGTAGTGGCGGGTGGAGATCCGCCCATATATGTTGAAATTTTGTAAAAGAATCTTATTTATGTATTCCATCCATGTGGTTTCATTGTCATGTAAATGGAGCCCGCGTCACAGATGGAATTTCAATGGGGTCGCCGGGAAGAATGGAACATTACTACGACGACGAGCACGACTACTACTACTACTACACTCCAGGCAGACGCAACGATGGGCTCATATATGGGCTCAAGTGTGTGCAGAAACTATCCAGCCGCATCCTACTCCCGCACCGGCTGTGAGAGGAGCGATTATTTTTGAAGAGACCTTATTATTACTGGATTCAACTTCCTCTCCCTATCTCTCTTTATTTTTCCAACCTCAAAGGACCAGAAGATCAGATCCCCCGGATGGTTCTCACCGCTCTCTGAGAGATTTCCACCCACTTTTTCTGCCCATTTGTTTGTTGTTTTCAATTCCGCATCAATTTAATTGAAAACAGGCACTCATGGCTGTCACTTTTATTATTACTACTACTATTATAATTCTTCCTATTCTTATTGTTATTATTTTTTTGTTATTCGACACGGTCATCCACAAGTATCTCTATTCCCACCAAGTGTGAAGAAAGTTGGACTATATAACCCTTAGCTAGCCCTTCAGGAACTTTGAAATACTCTTGCGGTGAATGATGATGATGAGTTTGAGGATTCTGAGGGAGATGTGATGTGGCCTGAGCTTGGGATAAGTGGAGAGCTGTCGGGAAGAGAAACAAGTGTCAGGATGCCGTTTTTCCACTTCTGGAGAAAGTGGCGGGTGAAAGTTAATTTGAAATACTGCCGGATGGCCAAAATGGCCTCAACTGTACGCCTCCTTTCACTCTCATTGACATTGTAATGAAGATGGACGGAAGGAAGGCAGGGGAGTTGGTATACAATAGTATGAAAAAGTTGACCGTAGTTGACATATTTCGAAGATGCTCTTACTGTAGGGGAGAAAGTTCTGGATTGGACTATTCATTCGGGAAACTGGCCTGTCTCATTTATGACGCGTAATTCGGGATTTGAGTCAGATTTGATTGATGAGGGAGATTATAGTGATCTGGAAATACATGATTGATCTCCAGTAAGGAGGACATAGGTTCGGATTCACCTTCTATGACCTGTCGGAAGGAGGGGTTCCAGCTTGTGGGGCCAGTATGTGGCCATCTCCTTCCGACCTGGGGAACTTTTGTTTACTCAGACGATGACATCTTCAATGCTGCGCATGGATTTCTTAATGAACTTGATTTCTTCGTGCGTGTGTGTATCTATGTGTGCGCCAATGTGCGTGAGTCTGCGTTCCAATGTACGTGTGTGCGTCTGCGTGACACGTAAGTGTGCGCGTGTGCGTGCAACTATGCGTGTGTCCACTCGCGCTCAAGCCTTACATGTTATACATGTAATGATGTGCGATGAAATGGTGGCGGGTGCTATTCAATCATGTGGATATTTGTCAAAATGCAACCAATTTTCCGACGACATAACTTTGTTGCTCCTTCTTCCTTTTCCGCCCTCTCCGCTCCAGCTCCAGAGCGCCCGGGCTCTCTGGATCAATAAACTCCCCATAAATCACGATCCGCGGAGCTAATACCGCCCTATAGTCTCACTGTGTCCATAGCGAGCAGCGGGTATACTGGTAGAATTGTAGATGATGACCAGCAGCTGCTCAAGCTTTCTCACCAGTCCACCCTCCAGGCATTGTGAATGTGTGTGGGGGGAGAGCAGATGGGATTCCTTTCTTTTCCAAAGAAAAACAAATGTGGGAAAATAGAAGAGACTGTGAACTGGGGGGATTTGTGCAAGTTCATACCGACGGCCAAACATACAAGGTCATGTGACTACGAGTCCGCCTCCGTGGAATGTGAAGTGAACGGGTCTGGCGTTTGTGGAAGAAAATTCAAAAGTCGGTCGAAGTTACCAATGGAATCATAGCCCAGGAGAAAGTCCGTTGGTGAGGGGAAGCAGTAGTCTGCAGGGAACGGACTAGACTACAAGTAGGGCGACAACGGAGCTTCAAAGCTGGATTCCCCTTCCTTTAGATTATTCCCTACTCAACTCCACCACTCAGGGTATTACTTGAGGACGCAGGAGAATCACACACCAACTACCTGACTACGGGCGGAGTTCCTCTTCAGTTTAGATTGGGCCACATATGCTCATGGGGTGGCTGGGGGAGTGCGACGGAGGACGCCTTGAGGGAGACATAAAGTTGATGCCTGACTCTGAAGGGAGAGTAGATGGTATAGTGGTATGGCTGGATGAGACAAGATGCCTATAATGGAATTAACGCCCTCACGCCTCCACCCAATCTTCCCGTATAATCTCCTTCTGAATCCAAGTGTTCTCATCGTACCTTCCGTCTCGCTCCTCTGCACTCACGCAGCCACATTTACGCACACCCATACACACACATCCACACATACGTACGCACAGGAGTACACAGCCACGCATATGTGTACACATACATGTTCACAAGCACGCTTTGGTATACATCACATGTACAGGAACACACAAATATGTCTACACACTTGGGTAAACACGCATTTATATACACATACTCAGTTACACACACACACACACACACACACACAGAAGAATGAAGAGCGGATGCCGCCTGGCAGCCAAACTTTCCCCAAGAGCCACTCCACTTTCTCTCGCAATAAATGGCCCAACTTTCCCCCGGGACAGTGGAGTGAGCAGAGAAGTTGAAAAGGCTGGGATGGAAGTGATCTGTCCCGGACGGTACTACTCAAGGGCACATCCCCACAGTTGGTGACTGGGTCACCACCATCCCCACCAACTTAAGTCCAAAGTAATTTTAAGCCAACATAATAATATTCCAAAGCCTGCGGATTACACTTGTAATCATCAACATCACCATCATATGTTCAGAGTACTCCTGACCTGATTAAGGGGTTCAACCCCCTTCACTGCACACATGAGAACTCACGATATAATGGAATACATACATTTATGTATACATACATAAATACTTCTGCTTTCCAGCTTCCACCCATTGACTGTACCATTGCCATTCGAAAAGCGTCTGCGGATCCCTGTTTACTTCCGACCATGTCAGCTAAAAATATTCACTTCTTACTATTGCGGGAGGGGAAGGGTGGGATGCATCCCCGCCCCCGATACATACATGAATATATCCCCACCACTACCATTACTACATCCTCCATCTTGGCGACTGACTCCAGCACATTTTCTCACGTAGCCGAGCTTGCGGAGATGGTGGATTGCTGTTTTGAAGAAGCTTTCCCACTGCCGCTGCTTGGGTCACTGCCATTACTCCCGCCCATTCTCTGCCAGGAGCGGAGTGGTGGGGTGGAGAAATTCGTATGTAAAAAGTATAGTTAACCCTATTAGGCTCATGTGCATGCATATAGTCGGGCTAAATTATTGTCTTTCTTTTGTACGAGGTCGGAGTGAGCCAAGAGGGGGGCGTTGGTGCCAAACGGGAGCTGTGCTGCTGTTGTTGTTGTTGTTGTTGTTGTTGTTGATGCTGCTGCTGTTCTTCAACTTCTTCTCCTCTCGCTTTTGTTGTTTACACTATTGGAGAGGATAGAAGTTAAATGTTCCCGAGATTCTCAGCCCTGCACTGCCAACATGGTGTTTCCCTCAAGTGCAAATAGATGGGGATCTCCTTTCACTTTATGCGTGGGTGAAAGCTACTGCATCTGCTCAGGCTCGCTTTCTATCCGTCGACGTCGTCGGCGGGGATATGAGCAGTGTGGGATTGCACTGTGTACTTCATACATGTATATACATATAAGTCCAATAAATAAATGTCTTGGGAGACGTGAAAATATTTCCAAGTAATTCTTCAACACACCCAAGCCGTTATTTGGAAGGCGGGGACCCCAGCGCCCGGTGGGGAATTGTCTGTCCTGGTATGAGCGGGTTGAATCAAGTTTGGGGCGTGGGGCACGAGCGGAGGGGGGGGGGAAGGTTCGGGCGGTTCGGCATAGTAGTGAGTATTTCTTACATAAGTGACTCACGTCCCGACGGGATTTTCTGCCATATTTCTCCCCTCAGTCTGCCGCATCCTTTCCCTCCAAGTACTCATGATTTTCCTTGAGTTGGAATTGTACCATAGCCTTTGGACTTTCCCATACTATTACCCTCGGCGAAAATAATTGAGAAATTCCTCGTCCTATTTTTATACCGTGTGTAGGAAATGAGAGTAGCCGGTAATGTGATTGGAATGGTGAGGAATCTTTAGTAGTAGTGGTGGTAGTAGTAGTAGTAGAACTTGACCTATCTTTCTGGAAATGTGGTTGGTTACCCCCACTACCCATGCTGGCACATTCCCCATGTGCAGTGCTCATTAAGACGCCGTCTCTGCCGTGAATTTATCGTCGTACGTGCGGTGATTGAGGGAGCTGGACCTAAAGACCTTCATGATTGGATGAAGGAACAGCCCAGCCGCGCCCCTCTGGCCTCTTTCCGGATTCATCCATTATTGGCAGCCATGACATGGTGTAACGAGCCAATTATCATCATGGATTTATTTTCCCTCACGCCAAGGGTTTTTTTGGACACTGCAGGCTCCCTCAATTCTACCCTAGAAACCTTCAAGAGATGCCTTGGAACCCTCATGAAATTCCTACTAGGAATCATATAGCCAGATATCTCTCACGCCCGATCACAATGAAGCCCATGAGTTCCGTGGGAAAGTCAGTCAATGTTTCCCAACAGTGGATTGAGGCTTTTAAGTATGCCATTTACATCCTTTTCTAAACATTCTCCTGTAATTTAGGGGAGCCGTGAGACCACAAGGTCATCCCAAAGTCCAGTTATACTTTCTGCACAGGGATACGAACTGGTGAAAGATGTGAATCCAATAGATATGCGGGTTTTTCTTGTCCGTATTCTTGATATCGTCGTCGGTTTCATATTTATTACGAGAATTACCACCCAATAGCACCCAACCCGGGGGCGGCGCTCAAAAACTCTTTTTATTTCAACTTACGCCCATACCCTCCTTTTTCTGTTGCAAACTCACGAATGAAATGACATAAATTACGTGATAACAAATTCAAAACGGTGAAAGCACGTTGAAAATGTCTACCGTATTTGTAAAACGGTGAATACATGCTGAAAATTCCCACCATGTGTAAAATGGTAAAAGTTGTCATGAAATATCAACCTGGGTGAAATTCATAATCATACTCCAACCAAAGTGAAAGAATTCCTCAAAGTATACAAACCAATGGTGAAAGAATTCCTCAAAGTATACAAACCATGGTGAAAGAATTCGTCTAAATATGCCTACCACGTGGTGAAAGTATTTACCCATATATTCCAACCACAGTGAGAGCACGGTGAAAATTTTTACCTATCCCACTGCTTGTCATAGGTGAGTTCCCCTCCCATCCCATCACAAGTGGGAAATGCCCAAAGTGAAAGCTCCTCTTGAAACTAATTTTTAGCAGTATTACAAGCCGCTCACAACAAATTGTTGGGTACCAGAGTGCCAACCTAAAGGACGATAAGAAAGGGAAGAAAACGGACCGAAAGTTGGTGACAAAAATGCATAATAATTCCACTCACTCCGTTCCCCCATCCTCGCGCCTTCCCCTCGTCGTACAGGCTGGAATGATTGGATCACAAGTCATTTATTCCGGGCAAAATGACTTTTCTCCTCCACTGCGGATAGGTACTTTCCCCGTACTAATGACATTACGAGGAACATTATTAGGTATCGTCATGATAATAATAACCACATAACACTGCATCTAGCAGCAGCGCAAGTTGAAAAAATTCCAACCTCCCCAATGATCCATTTGCATTGACCATGTCGTGAGGAGCTGAAGAGCCTATTTAAACTATATGGCCTTACCCGCCAGTAGCACTAATAAGGCGTCCTACCCCGCCGCTTTCACTTTTACCATCATATTCTCGGCCAAGAAATGTGGGAGTGGAGTGGGATAACTAGGCTCACTCCCAGCACAACCACCAACGCTATCATCATCATCACCACCAACATAACAAGAATCACCATCGTCATCTCATAAGGCATATAATAATGGTTGAATGCTTCTGTATATTTTGGGTGGAGGGACTTGAGCCACTGGGCGAGGAACATAGGATAGTTGGGGCGGAAAGGGAATTTCAATGGAATAAATAACTTTTGCGGAGAACAAGCCAAACCACTGAGAGGCAAAGTTCACATCCTATGTATTTGTGCGTGCGAGTACGTGTGTGCATGGATTCCTGTACTCCAGCGCTGTCATACCCAACCTTGTCGTCCCCCACGCCTTTCCCTTTTACGAATGAATGAGCCTGTTGTGTCCTACTCACTCCTGAAAGGGTGATGAGGACTGGTGTGGTGTGCGCGAATGTGTGTTAGCGTGTGTGTCTGTGCACTACTTTTACTCGGACGAATAAAGTGGCTCAAGGGCCTCCAGAAGAAGAATAACTAGTTGTAGAAGAATAGGAAATATTAAACGCAAAGGGACATATTATGATGGGGACGGGAATTTTTCATCATCCAACAACAACACCTCTACCACCACTACCACTACCAGCAAGAACAGCAACGACAACAACGCCCTTGTTATACATGAATCAACATTTAGACCACTAATCCTGGTTCATCCACCGTTCACTCTCAAATTCACTCATGCGATTTTACGAGACAAAAAAAAAGATGAGCTTCACTCCGCTGAGAGGAGGATGACGATGGGAGGGGCACATAGTTTCATATATTGTCACATATGGAGGGAGACATATACTTATATTGGAATCAAGCTGAGACTGCGGAAGGGTTCACTTTCACTTTCTCCCAGTAGACGCCCCACCGTAGGGATCCGGCATACTGGAAGTTTTCCCCTATCAGTCAGTGAGGATTGGCTCATAACAAGGGAAGATATGTGATACTAACACAAACATGCACTCATGCGCGTACAAAGACGCGCACATGTGATGATAAATAAAGTAGGTCCTCTTTAACCACGGTGAGTTATTTTATGATCTGTGAGAGGTGGCTGGTGGATATGAACCGGAAAATATTGTTAGATAATATAGCCAAATATTTTCTCAGCATCCCTCCCAGGGCCTCATACATTGTCTAACACACGAAGGCACACATGGTGGCGAAGGAGAGTGAAAGTGCACATCTAACTAGACTGGATCGACTTTAGTATTGACTCTTTACCCGGCAATGTTAATTATTTAGGACCTCCGAA
>VYYI01003151.1:0-12900 GCA_021029175.1 Bilobella aurantiaca
TACTACAATTTGGAGAGTTGACGGAACTCAGCGAAGCTCAAGGTCGACCCTTGAATTGTCTCCATTTCAATCGTGCGCCACGATGCTAATTGATACCGTCTCTTAAAATGGTACCAATCAGGACAATTTTGTTCTAAAATTTCTTAAAACATAAAATTTCAGCGATTTCAGCGTTTTCCATTTTGGAAAATTCACAGCATCCTGCCCTCATCAGTTTCAAAATATTTATCAAGGTGGATTTTTTTTTGACGAGTGAAAAGTGAAAATAAAAAAAATGAAGTGAAAGGAAAAATTGTTTTTTACAAAATCAAAATTTCGACTGTTATTCGCTGATTTTTCTTATTTTGCCTAATTCTAGTTTGGTCTTGGGTGAAAGGAAGAAAATGTGTTCAAGAAATTTAGAACATGATTTTATCAGGAAGCGTTGTTCAAATGATGATTTGTTTGAACATGATTTAAAAAAGATCGTTTCGCTGAACTTCGGCTAATTCAAGTATGAATTAATCAATTTAGGTTTCGGTTCTAGTAATTTCATCCTATTTTAAATTTTTGAAACGTTCAAATAGGCTCAAAACTTTAATTGGTAATCGATTTTTTTTTTCAAATTGGCGATTATCCCATTAGGCTCAATTTGGGAGATGAAAAGAAAAACCGTACAATTTGTCAACAACAAAACGATCACATCCAAATTTGTCATCAATCATAATTTTGCTAATTTTGCTCTAAAAAATTGTTCTAAAAAATTCAAAAAGAAAACACAAGCTATGTATAACGAATGAATAAAAGTTACTTACCTATAAAATTCAACAGAACAAATTTTCTCAAAATTTTCCAACTAATTTTTAAGCGGCGCTCAACTCCTGCACAAAAGCAGTTGCTTCACCAATTATTACTCATCTTTTTTTTTAACTTAAATTTAAACAAGCCCGTTCACGACAACCTGAAAAGTAAAATTTGTCAACAGCAAATCGGTCAACTGTGTTTTCCCAAGCGATTTTACACTTTTTTCCTTTACAAAAATTGCAACAAAATTGTTTGTATTTTCTTAAAACAAGTTTTCGTCTTTTAGTCTTAAAAAAGTTGTGCAGTATCTAGCGCTAGCGCTTGTGCAGCGGAAGCGGAAGACCGTCTTATAATTTCCGCTGCAAAGCACCCTTTCGTGCTCGAGCCACGTTTATTCTGGGGCATTGAAAAGTACGTTTCCATTTTATTAATTTGATCACGCGATACGACAGGATCCTACTCATCTTCTCAACTAGCGCAAATATCACTCTCCTAATTAAATGACTCCGAGATCGATTCCCAGCACGTGCACAGTAAGTAACTTTAGAAAAAAAAAATGGTCAAGGAGGATTCAAATTCCATCCAAAAAAGTACAGAGCCTTTCTCAAAAACCTTCTCGTTAAGCAACCCTCATCCAATAATTTAAGAGAATTGAGAGATTTTTCTTCTTTTTAAAAATGAGATTAAAAAAAAAGAAAGTTCGCTTTTCGAAATTCGCGTTTTTTTGGAATTTTGCTTATCACAAAATTTTAAAACTTGAAAAAGAAGTGCTTGAATAAAACGAAATAAAAAATTTGTTTGTTTTTATTTAGGTACTTTTCCCTATTTTCAATTCAAAATTTGAAAAAAAAATTTTAAGCATCGTGCGCCACTTTTTTTTTTTATATGTTTTAGCAGTGTTTTTTTCGGTTTGGCAAAAGTATAATTTTTTTGGTTAAATGCGCAAAATCTATAAACTTAATTAAGAAATCTTTTTTTTTTCACGGTGGCGCAAGAGTGAAAGCGGCGGACCCCTCTCATTCGTTGAATTTGGAAGAGTAGGTCAAAGTGGCAAGATGCGAATTGCGCAAGACTCTAAAAGGCGCTTTTGTTTTCCGACGACAGTGACAGAGAAGGCTGAAGGGTTGTGCAAGGGGCCCTGGGGGCACTTAAAGTCCCTCTCGGGCCAACTGCCAAGGAAATCAATTGATTTGGTTTGATTAGTGAGGCCATTAGTTAAGTGTCTACGAAGGCTCCTTGTCATTTAAAAAAAGGCCTAATCCCACTTACACTAAAAGATTTAAATTTACCAAAAAAAGCAATTAATCTTCCGCTCGTTGCTGAGCACAGTACCAAAATGAACGGCGGCTTCGCCGCCGCGGTGCACAACTCTTCTCACTAAATCATACAGCCCGATCTCATTTTCCAATTTTCCGCAGCATCGTATCTCTGCCTAAGATCGGAATGGTGCGCCGCCGTTTCATTTACCTCGCCTGCTGTGACCTGACCTTTGAACATTCCTGAGGGGGGGTGTGGATTTTTTTTAGAAAAGAGGGGTGGGGAGAGAATTTTTTTTTTAGAAAACGAATTGAACGATAATAGATCAGATCTTCTTTTTAAAAAAAAAAATTCTGATCATGAGCCTGCCTAATCTGTCGGAAGAGTATTTGCTCAGTCAGAAAGCTCTTGGTTTGCGTGCGGCACGCGATACTGAGCGATATGGCGCTAGAACACCCAATTTCAAAAAGTACCGGGAGTTTTTTCAGTACCGTTTTTTTTTCGTGCACACAAAAAATAGAACAGGAGTCAATCCATCTTCTTTAAAAGGAAAAAAAACATAGAGAGCTAAAAAAGCCTTTCAATTTCATCATTCACCGGGATCTCAAATGGGAAAAAGAATCGCTGGAAGGAAGAAAAAAAAAAGTGGAGCACGACTCGAAAACAACTTTATAACATAGCACCCATTTTTTAAGGTTAAGGCTACAATGGTGTGTTCAAACAATTTTTGAAAATTTTAGAAAACAAAATTTTCGAACAAAGAATTTTCCAAGCATAGTAAGATTTTTTTTAAGACGGCGCACAATGCTTCTAAAGTCGAAAAAGCTGGTTTTGTTGCCTTTAACTCACAAGTTGGTGTTATCTGTGTTTATAACCATGTTTCGTAAACAGAATTTTTGTTAAACAACTTTTAAACAAAAACGTTTTTAACGGATTGATTCGGTAGGCGCATGACTCAACACGGAAAAATTTTAACATTTTTTTTGCGAATTTTGTTTTTGCATCCCAAGTTCTGCGAAATTGAAATCGGAAGATACCTTAAGATTTGAGGGTCATTTGACCCTTAAGGGCTCTATGGAGCAGAGTTTATAAAAAAGAAAAAAGAACCCTTAAGGCACCCCCATAAACTTCAGTATCTGAAACAAGCAGGGTAGAGTGTCAACATAAATCAAAGTCCCCGCCCGTGCCCTTTTGCCACCAATTTTTTCTTCTTGAGGTTTTCCAATGCAGATTAAGTGCTCCAGGGCCCTCTGGACCTAAAAATTGCTCAATTGTCATCTAAATTGTACAGTGAATTGCGTTTCAGTGACCCTTGACTCTCGAGACCCTTAAATAAGGGTCAACGCTCTATTTTAAATCACGTGGACGAACTCTAAAAAGGGTAAAAAAAAATATATCAATATGTGATTCTGTGAGGAAGACAAAATTTTGTAAATCATTAAATCATTAGAAAACGTGACAAAAAAGGGTTAATTTGTCGACTAAATCAAAAAAAACAATACATATGTAACATTTAATATTTAACATATGTTGCAACGCTGATTAATTTCCTGGGCTGTGATTGGTGCGTTTTGATTTGGAAGAAAGAAAAGGCGGGGGTTGATGGGGGTTGTTTTTCAATTGGGGCCGCTGGGGAGGGGGATGATAATTTATAATAACACTTTATTTTTGCACACAAATTGAACGACAAAAATATGCAAAGCAGCCCCTTCACTTTCAGGGAGCTCAAGACATACACAAATCAAAATGACAAAAAGTAAATCACTTTTTTTGTTAATGATTTATTTTCAAAATCAACGCCGATTTTTAGATTTTTTTTTAAATTTTGATTTTTGTAAACAGAGAAAAAAGATCAGGTTGCATTTGTGAGGCTCAATCATTTTATTCTTGTTTTTTCAATCACAAAACGATTGAGATCGTGATTGAAAAGTATTAAAAAAGAGATGAGATCGTTTAGAACAAATTTAAAAAAATTAGTCAAAAATGCATAGGTTCGACGTCGGGTTAAAGAAAACGATGAGTAGACCCATGGTTGAATTGGACCAAACAGTTTCAAATCCTAAATTAAGACAAATTCCAAGTAAATTAATTAGTTAATTAAATATAAGTCAAAACTAAGTCTGTAGTCCGTTTAAATGGAAATTCAAGTTAAGTTAATTGGTTGAGAATAATTAAAGTTAAGTCGAAATTAAGTCATTTAAGCTGTTTAAGTGCAAAATCGAGTTAGTTAATTGGTTGAAATTGATTATAAGTTGAGTCGAAATTAAGTGATTTAAGCTGTTTAAATGCAAATACGAGTTAGTTAATTGGTTGAGATTAATTAAAGTTAAGTCGAAATTAATGATTTCCGCTCCCACTTTTTTCTGGACAGGTAAATAACAGGTAACGAGTTCCAATTAAGCTGGAGGAGACAAAGATCCCAAATTTCCTGATCACTCTTCCCTCTCTGTTCTGCTCTCATTTCCTTGATTGACTCTTTCATTTCACCTGTCTCTATACCCTTCTTAAGGGCTTTTTTGAATTTTAATTGGATCCACAATGACACATTGTTTCAAAATAATCCAAAAGCCCTTTTATCTCCTCAATCAAATATTTTAAACCCTTAAAATTCAGAGGGGGGGCCTTCACCTCATTTCTATCCTCAATAAATTAAAAAATCAATAATTTTTACGCAACAAAGGCAGCCAAAAAGATTATGCAAAACTTTCTCTCGATTTACCAATCTGCAAAACCATTGAATAGTCCTTCACACAAAAAAAACTACAGTATGGTCATTTGCTAAGAAACTTTTATTTTGAAATTGAAATTTTTTTCCGCCTTTTTTCATTTTTTTTTCCATCAGAACTCAAAAGGGTTAATGGGGGATGATAATTTATTGGAGCGAAATCTGAATTTGAAATCAAAATAACTAGCAACTGACCATAAGGGTAAATGCAATTGTACCCCACGGCTCCTGGTTCAGTTCAACCGAATTCTAAATTTAGAATGATATTTCAATAATTTAAAATTTGCAAAATTTTGAAACTGTAAAGCTCTGCAGCCACTTACAAAAAAAGTCAGATTTCTAGTACTATGAGGGGGCAAGTGAAGTGAAAATGGGAAAAGAGCTTAGAATAAAAAATGGTAATATTTTCTTTTAGTAGGTAATTTTTTTTTAGGTTTTAAGAATGATATGAAATAAAAGGGTTTAGGAGTAAATATTCCACAATAGCACAATGCTGCATGGTGGATGGATTCATGCATCCTTTGAAACTTTCTTCCAAACCTCGTTTTTGATGACGATGGTTTTGAAATGCTCTGTACATTCAAAGGTAGGCAATGTTCAGTTGACACCTGAACTTGAGTAAATGAAGATTTAAATTGTTGTTGGTACGTGAAGGATACCTTGAGAGGTAGTTCAGGGATGAAATATTGAATGAGTCAGATGAATCAATGGAGGTTGAATGAGCATCGGAATGTAAATCTGCTCTCAATTGTTGTAAATCTCAGTCACAACAATGCCACAATCGTTTTTTTTTTGGAGAGATAATTAATTAGTTTAACTTAAATTATGGGTTCAGAGATCCTTGTCGTTTTGGGACCATCAACCCCCTCATGGTCCATTTTAAGATTTTCAAAATACGTTTGGATAGTGTTGTCCCCAAGTTTTTTGGTTAGATCTACAGAGTGATTCGAAAGAAATGAAACTTCGATTTAAAAAAAAACACCCGTTTCTTTGTTTTGGGTCGGTCAACCCCTCATGGTCCAATTTAACATTTAAAAATTCGTTTCAAAAGTTTCGTCTCGTGGATTTTTTTAGTTGGATCTACAGAGTGTTACAACAGAACTTTTTTTAAAATTCGGACTGCTTTACCATCGGTTCAATTCCAGGTCTTTCCAAGAAAAAAATCAAGGTCTTTTTGGAACGCACTGTACTTTTCCAGGACAATGGAGCCGGACACAATGGAAACTGACGTCAATGCATCTTGAGATCCAATTACGAAAACCGATTCTGAATGATTGTGCAGGAGGAATCTACGTGGCGAAATATAAAAGATCTCACCAAATTGCGCCGAAAATGTACCGAGCCTTTTTTATTCGAGCTTTATTTTGAAATAGTGCTGTAAATTTGTAAAATTTATTTTCTCCGTCCCCGCCCCCTTTTCCCTCCCCTCCTTATTAATTGACGTCAAAAGAATGAGGGTGAAGTTGAGTCAAATAAATCAATAATGGGATCTCAATTTCTCAATTAACTTTTTTTTCAATTATCAATTATCTCCTGATCCTCGTGCTCCCATTGGCTCGTTAAAAAGGACCCTTTCCATATTGGGCTCTTTATGGCGACATTTCAGGGCAAATTTTAACGCTCGTTAGCAGCTTGAAGTTGCTCAAGGACACTTCAAGCGGAAGTTACTATTTCCATTTTTAGAAAACATGTCTTTAAATTAAAAAGAAAGTTTTTGAAATCACTGATTTCAAAATTTGTTTTTTAAAAAGAGTTGCATTTTTCGTATTGCAAAACTTACAGTTAAGTGCATTTAATTCGGTAGTCATAATCATTGGTTTACATATGTTCTAATAAATGCTCTTCATTTCTTTATTTTGATTTCGTATTCACTGAATTACATGGTTCGACTGCATCATAAAATACATCGTTTCATTCCGCACAAAATATTTTGCGCTGATATAACGCCATTTAATAAAAGGAAAAGTTCGAATTAAACACAAAACAAAAAGGTTGCAGTTTCGTCTAAAATGTGTTAGATTCCATTTAAAAAAAATCTTCAAAATACATTTGAAACGATTTTTTAAATTAGAAACGAATATGACCCGTTCTGTGAAACGACCTTGATACATCAAAGATGACCTCATAGTCTACATTTTTTGAAAGATTTCTAGTTCTTGAAGTTAATAAATAAGGTTTATGTACGACGAAGTAGGTTTGAAACGATTTAAAATTAGAAACATGCAAGCAAATGGTGGTTTCGTTTCGTTTCGGGAAACGACCTCACCGCCCAAAATGTTGTATGCTTTCCCAATGTTTAAAGTTATAAAGAAACAAAGTAGACTAGACTTTTTTTTTCAATCAGAAACAGATTTGGAAACGGTTTCGTTTCGTTCCGTGAAACGATCCTGGTATACGTCAACGCTTAATTTAAAGAAAAATGAAGGTTCACTAGGGCTGGAATTAAAAAATAAAAAAAGCTAGGTTTGAAACGATTTTTNGGCTGGAATTAAAAAATAAAAAAAGCTAGGTTTGAAACGATTTTTCTCAATCAGAAACGGATTTGGAAACGGTTTCGTTTCGTTCCGTGAAACGATCCTGGTACGTCAACGATTACTTTAAATGAAGGTTCACTAGGGCTGGAATTAAGAAAAAAAGCTAGGTTTGAAACGATTTTTTTCAATTAGAAACGGATTTGTAAAGGGGGTCGTTTCGTTCCGTGAAACGAACTTGGAGAGTAACCCTGCGTGCTAAGGGGTAGTTGATCGGAGGCAGAGAGCATAATTACTCTAATTAATGTTTGCATAGCCAAGAGAGATGGTCGGGTCATCTCAATTACCTGAGCTACGCAGGTACAAATTCTTGATTTTTGAGGGATGCTCAAACTGAGTTATCAAATTGTTATTGCCCACTTACCCCCCTTCACCCCCTCCCGCCCTCCCCCTCATTTGCATATTTCCCTTCCCAGGATGAGAAGAGGTCCAAAAGGGGGGAACCCACTCCTCCAATCAATAAACAAGACCAAATTACCTGCAATTTACATAAATTAACCAATCGCTCAATTATACCCTCCAATCGTGCAACCCCATGTTTACCATACTCGGAAAACATCATCTTTTTTTTCTAGACAAATTTTTCCATTCTTACTAATTAATTGCTCTGATTTAATTAACAGAAATTTTTTAAACAATTTAAAACAGAAATTGAACCAAAATTTTCAAAATTTTGTACACAACTTTCGAAATTAAGAAACTAATTTCCAAATTTCCAGGATTATTTTGTTTCAAAGTTACATAGTTTTGTGCATTAAATCATTTTATGTCAGGAACTTACAGCTTTTTTTTTAAAGTTGCACCATTTTTTTTATTTCGAAGAGTTTTCTAATTAAAAAAAAGTTTAAAAAAATTTTTTTTTTAAGTTGCAAAATTTTAATTTAAAACTTTTCAGAATTTTTGCTTTAATTTTCTACAGGTACGAAAACCACAACTCGCCCAAGCGTGTTCGAAAATAATTAAAAATATTTTTTTTTTTGAAAACTAATTCTAGTTGGTACATAAGATTAGTTACCGAGGCTATAAAAGTACCGAGACTTTTTTAAAGACTGAAATTGCATGTTCGGAACGAAGGGCTGAATAGAGGTTTTTGGATTTTCGAGGATGGGTTGCGTAGTGTAAAATTTTTTAAGAAACTCTCTGTACATTAAAAAACGCGGCGCATGACGAAACCCGCCTACACGCACTTTCCTTTAACAATCGCGATGAATCACGGCGATACAATTAAGCGGAGTAGGGGAACTTTACGAAAGGCCTTGAAAAATGAGTCCGTAACAGTGGCATACTCGCGCAGACCTCTACTAACTGTAATAATAGGAATTGTAAAATGAACCCTCAATTAAGGTTACATTAGTCCACAATTAGTCAAAATTAGTCAAAATCACTAACAATCGGAGCAAATCAGACGTTAGCTTGTACAATGATTATTCTCTAAATGAGGCACGACCTTGACAGTGCGCGGCGGTGATTGAGCAACAATTTTTTTTTTGAAGAAAAAGCATCATCATCGTTTTCATGCTTGTCGATTTCAATTTTCAAACAATCGATGCTCAATTTTCAAACATTTAAAAAAATAGCCTTCAATTTTGGTAAAATTTTTACTTTTTAAAATACAGTGCGTTTCGTAAACGATGTAGAGTGCAAATGTGATCAAAACTCAACACAGAACGATAATAGACAACTTTATTAAAAAAGATGGAAATGTTGCGTTAAGGAATGTGGCGCAAGATTCGAGTTTTAGAGTCATGCGCCAATCAGGTAGATTGTAGTTAACGTTTCAACTAAGGGCACTGGCCAGAGGGCGTAGGCTCGTTGCAGGAGGTCAAGACCGTTGAGCCGCTGTCCGCGCACGGCGTGAATAAAATCAGCGGCGCACGACTCTTCGCCCCGTAACCCGTCGACGGAGCAGAGTTGTAGAAATGAGGGTTCCGGATTGAAATTATGCAAATTTTGAGCGATTAGCAGGAGATGCGCCGTAGTGAAGGAGAACCACTTAAAGTTCAAGTTTGAAATTGAGCGCGGAAACGATTCCAGCGTCACGTGACTCAAAAAGGAAAACTCTCGGCCGGCCAATGAGAGGCTCTCAAGGTGCTTGCAGGCTTGAAACATGGAAAAGTCGAACGCTGATTCGCTTCCAGCGTTCTCATAATTCAGTATATCCAGGCGAGAGAGACTAATGGTGACAAGCGTCGATGCGCTAGCAGTGATCAGGGAGGCGTAGACCGACCAATGGACAGCGCCGAGGTCAGCTTCCAAGAATTTGAGGGTCAATGACCCCGACCGAAGGGGCTGGAACTTCGTGGGTCCGATAACAGTGTCCGGAGTGGCCAAGAGGGTCAAATGTGTCAACTTGACACAGTTCTCAAAAATTGACCAATCAAGGCTCTTGACATTGTCAGCGAGAACGTTGTCCGAAGTCCACGTGACATTGACAAGGGTCACTTGCTCGAGGGTCTGGCAATTGAGGTCAATGACCTTGACACAGGTATTCCAGCTCACCGGACCGCAATCTATGACCAGATTCTGCAAACGGTTTTGCGCTGCCAGTACCTTTGTCCACGGCGAATTGATCGCTTTGCGAGAATCGCTGATTCGGAGTATGAGAGTCCTGGGTCTCGGGAGTTCGGCAAGGTTCGGTTTTTGTCGGAAAATCGCTTCGGATTTCGACGATTTTGGACGCTGTTTGGATTTCTGTTCAAACATGATGAGCCACCGGAAATCGCTGGAAGGTGTGGTTTGTTCGACGTCCAAGACGCTGACGCTGCGCAAGCGTTCAAGCGATTTTAGAAGTCGCAATTTGTCAGTATGCTTATCCGAGACGCTGAAGTTAAGCACGAGTTTCCGAAGATTGCCGAAGAGCTTCAGAAGCGCTTCCAAGTCCACCGTGGAAATGGAGACGCTGGAGCCTATTTGCAGCGATTGAAGCGCTAGCGGCTGTCCCAAAAGCGTCCAACCGTTGCCATAGTCCAACTGTGTCAGGGAGCAGCTCTGGACTGACTTGGCCTCGACCCAGCGGCGTTGGATCATGTCACAGGGGTCAATGTCAACGTGGAGGTCAAAGGTCGCCGACAGGCTGGCGCCGTGCTTCTGGCAGATGAGACGGACCCTTCGAACGTCACTTTTCTTCAAATAAACCCAGAATTCTCTTCGTTTCTAAAAAACACACATTATTTCTAAATCATCATCGATTTTTACAGACTTTTTAAAAGAATTTAAAAAAAAATTCTAAAAAGATTTTTCGAAAAGATTTTTAAAAAATTATAAAAAAAACTTTTTAGAACAGAAAACGTACAGTGGGCTCCATTTCAAAGATGCCGACCGGAAGTGCCTCGTCATTGACCAGAGGGTGGACATCCGTGTCCCCTGTAGCCAACAGGTCCATGTCACGTGGTTCGTCCTCGGTCCACTCCGATACGATTCTGGCCAAGTGCTTGACCTCCCGAGAGTTGAAAAACGCACGGAAGGCGTAAAGGCCGAAACCGAGGCAAAGGGCCCTCCGGACCCAAACTTTTGATGCGCTCGGTATATTTTGGAGTGGACCTTCACCATTCTCAGCCCTCAACATCAGAGTGGCTCGAAATAAGGGTACTTGAAGACTAGGGTACTTACATTTAGTGGAGACCCTTAAATTACTCAATCAAGTAATTAACCTAAGGGGTCAAAAGGTCAAGCGCCTCAAGGTGCATTTCTCCAAACAAAAAATCAATGAATTTTTTTTAAGGTTTTCAAAATGTTTTGTATGAAAAAATGCATACACAAATCGTTGGCAGCGTGACCATGTTAAAATAGCAAAAAAAAAATCAAATTTCAAACTCAGAAAGTTATATTGCAGTCAATTAAAAAAGGCTCTGTATTATTTTGAGGCTAACTTAAAAATTTCAAATTACGTTAATTGCGATTGACTAATGGAAATTAATAATTAAGTAATTGGAATATTTATTTGTTCATTATTAAAAATTTTTTGAAACTGTATTTTCCTCTGCTTCATTCCACTGAAGCGATGTGTCCAGTTCCGCTTTGTCAAACTTCACGTCTCCAGGGTCGTACTTGAGTTCCAGCGATTGCGCTGATTCGTCGTCGAACTCAAACTCCTCCTTCGGCTTCAGGGGACAGAGGTGAGAGACATGTGACTTCATGGACGACTTCCGGGAGAACGACTTCCCGCAGCCAAAGGGGCATGCGTAGGAATCGCTGATTGATTCGCGTCTGCGTAGAAGCACTTTCATGGGCCCAATCGCTTTGGCGTCTTGTTCCTGCTTCTTCAGCGGAGTTCGCTTTGAATTGCACTGATTCTTTCGGAGGTGGGCGAGCATGGAGCGCTTGCGCTTAAATTGACCGCCGCAGTTTGGACAAGCGACTAATGTCGCTTGCGCTGATCCGAAGCGATGAATCATGGCCACGTGCTCCTGTAAACTTCGCTCTTGTTTGAAGCTTTTTCGACAAAAGCGACACCGGGGCTTGTTCCCTTCGGCTCTGTGAACGTCTCTGTCAGAATTTTGGAATAATGAACTTTAGTTTAACTTTAATTGACAATTAATTTTTTAGTTAATTGTAGCTACTTGAGGTGGTGGAAGAGGCCATCTTTGCCTTTGAACGTCATGGGACACTTTGGACACTGCTCGCTTCGCACTTCGGAGTGAATGCGCATGTGGCTTTTGAGGAGGTAGTGAAAATGATACGCACGGTCGCAGAAACCGCATTTGAAAGACTTTTCTCTGAAAATGTTTTTTAAAAAAAACGATAATTTAAAAAAGTATTTGAACAAACAAAAACATGATTAAAAAAAAAAATGCTCCAGAAAACTTACCGCCCTTCGCCAATTTCATGTGTGAGGAGTAAATGCCTATTGAGGTTGTTCTCTAAATAAATTTTGCAGAATTAAAAAATGTTATTTAAAAAAATGTTTCAAAAAAATGTTTTTGAAACTCTTAAAAATATTTTAAAAAATATTAGAACTTTTAATTTTACTTTTCTTGAACGATGCTCCGCACCGTTCGCAACTGAAGGTCACGCTGTCTTTCACTTTCCTTTTATGAAGCCTGGAGAGAATCTTTCCAGGATTTGAAGGATCCGATCCGTCTGAAAACAAAAGCGATTATTGCATACAAAGAAGCAGCCCAAACGAAGCGATTTAAATCGCTGATTTCAATTAGCAACGCTAACCAACCTAGGTCATCGGGAAACTCCAGTCGAACGTCGATGTCTGCTGCTGTATAAGTTGTCTCAACTGGAGTTAACTCTATTTCTTGTTTGTAGGGTACAAACTTTGGACCCTGTTTTGGTAGCCTTTTGTCTCTGGAAATTTTTTGGCGGGTCGATGCTGGCGGCGGGGCAATTGGCGGAGCAGCTTCCTTGACACTGACACTCGCTAGCTCCACGATAGTGTCCAGGAGGGTCGTCGATAGTTTGTTGACCCTTGACTCCAGCACCGTCAGCGCGTCGAAGGCCCTCACAGCGTTGTACAGTTGGGCAAGTGAGCCAGCACAGTTTTTGCAGAGGCCCGTTTCTCCAGCGTCAAACTGAATGCGCTGCCCGCTGTGGCGCTGAAACGTGATTCCGAAGGACCTCCACCGCAGTATGTAATTCAGCGCATCAATTACGTCA
>VYYI01003152.1:0-12900 GCA_021029175.1 Bilobella aurantiaca
CAAGGTCAAACTCTAGTTTTGCATGAAACGTAAAGTTATGATGGTCCCGATGATCTGAGGGGCCCAATTCATTCAAAAATGACCCCTTGACCTCGTAATGACCTTTCAAGGTCAAACTCTAGTTTTGCATGTAACAAAAAGTTATGATGGTTTTGATAATCGTAGAGCCCCCATTCACTCAAAAATGACCCTTTGACTTCAAAATGACCTTTCAAGGTCAAACTCTAGTTTTGCATGAAACAAAAAGTTATGATGGTTTTGATAATTGCAGAGCCCCCCTTCACTTGGAAATGACCCCTTGACCTCAAAATGACCTTTCAAGGTCAAACTCTACATTTGCATAAAGAAAACTGTTACGATGGTTTTGATGACCTCAGAGCTTTTTTGACCCGGAATTAAATCTTTGACCTCAAAATGACCACAATAGAAAATTAAAAAAAATTTCTAAATAAAATTAATTAATTATTCTAATATAGATTATAATTCTTCTACCATTCCTATTGGCACTACTTGGTTGTACCGTTTTACCACGGTTTATTTTATTTCATATCATTTTTGTTAAAGATCATATCTACAAAAAATTATTCCTCTTTTACCTCATCAGCACCATAAATTCCTTAAGAATCGCTCTTCTTAAACGCGCATGTAAACCGTATGAAATATTATTCCATTGATTCCGTAAAACCAGAACTTTTGTGTAATAATATATTTGCTGTAAATTGGGTATACTGTGAAAATGAAGTTGAGTTAGAACATTTTGAATAATATCCGTGTACTTTTACGATTTCACGAGCGAATCTACAGGAATAATGTATTTAGTCTTTACTAGAATTCCTTCATCGGCCAGTGACTGCTGAGACCAAAGCAAAAATTTGCATACTTTGACTTGAATTGCTACTGCGCATGGCAGGAGAAAGAAGTTGGTCCCTGGAGGGTCTCAAGCCTTGAAATTCTTCTAAGGGTCTCTGTCACATTCCAAAGAGACTTTCTCCAATTTTTCTCAATTCTTTCCCCTCCTCTCTCCTTGGGGGATTTGAGACCTGTATCTCCGTCAACGTGAGAAAAATACTCATCCTCCTTCCGCAGCATTTACATCACAGAGGACTTAAGGAGCGCATATTTCAGGCTTCGTATGTTCCACAATTTTGACTCTGAGAACTTACAAGAACGTCTCTACTAAAATAAATTCCCTCCCCAACCTCAACAACCTCTTCGGAGAAGTGCCCTTTGGGAAATTCCAGGGGAATTAGGCACTGAAAGGCCCCTTTCCCTACATTTAAAATGGAGGAGAGCGAACGGAGAAAAGAAGAATTCGAAATGAAGTGGATTTGAATTGGAAGGGCACGATGCCTCCATTGTCTTTTGTCAACCAAAAGTAGGGGCGCATACATTGGGCGGATTAGACAACCGAAACATTGTTTACTTTCTGGATTTGATTCATATTGGGCTGTCAGCTCCAGGAGTGGAATCGCATTAATTTGATTTTTATTAAAGGAAAAAAAAAGTCTATTCACTCCATGCAATTTCATTTTCAGATTACCAAAAAAAAACAAGAGTTTCAACATTTTGAGTGCTTCTACTAAAAGAAAAACTTTCACTTGTCATTCATAACTTTTGTGAGAGAAAGTAGGTTTCCGGCTTGAGACGAAGACTTGAGATAGAGTTTTACAATAATACGGATTAGATAGGTTGCACTATTAAAATAATTTAATTTATTTTTAATTAAATTATATTATTTTTAGTTTTATTATTTTATTTTAATCAACAATAATCTAAACTGGTTTTGAGTGATTTTAATAAAAGGAAATTGAATCTCTCATTTTGTCTCGGTAGATGGTGCAAAGAAGTAAGGAATGATTAAAGCGGCGCACTCTACCCAGTCATTAGTAACCCCACTTCGTGCCACGTCTCTTTTCGTCGTCGAGATGAGAAGTCGTGAGAGATTAGAAGTGGTTGGTCGTTGTAAGTGGATTGGTTAATAGCCTCCATTTCAAGTGGATATGGGACTTTGATGCAGTTCGCTTCAGTATAAAACTTTACTATTTTTCCGACGAATAATGGCCTTTGTCTCCATTTGATTGGAAGGCACTTCTTCGTCTAATTTCCGCTCAAAGGAAGTCGAAGAAAAAAAAATCTCGTGGAGATGTGGCCTTGAGAGAAAGTGAATCTTCTTCTCTCCTCAGCAACTTTCTCCCGTTCTCATAATCATCATCTCTAAATTATTTGATTCCGCCATTTTAAAAAATTCCACAAAACCTAAAAAGAGAAGCTCCTTCGTAGGAGTACCAGTAGAAATATTCCGGACCTAAACCTTAGTGAAATATTCTAAACCTAAAGGTTGGTGAAAAGGAAAAGCCTCATTCCCACTTTGTAATATTTTGGGTCCACGTGGAGTTGAGGCAGAGTTGTCAAGAGTTCCACTTCTGGCGGAGTAGAGCGCCGCCTCCTCAGCCTTTCCTTTGGTTGAGTTGAAGCTCAGTGTTGCAGTGTTGGGCACGAGGAGGGCTGTGATTGGTGGGATGGAGCTGAGGCCTCTTCCGATTGGTCGACCACCTCGAGACCCACGTGGAGTTGGGTAAAATTGGGCAGAAGTGGGTATAAGATGAGAGAGGGTCGTCTGGGGGAAATCAGTGGAGAGTATTTTGGCTGGATCTTCTTTTGTGTGTTGTTGAAAGGGCGAACATTTTCTGTCGGGCCCACTGGCGCGATAAGTACTGGAGGGGATGGATGCTTAACAATCCAAAAAGCTTAGCAATCCAAAAACAGGAGCATTAGGAGAGGGTATAAATAAAAGAACCCCCGACTACAACCAACTTTTTTTCCGGCTTCATCTTCCCAGTTTTTTTTTCGACGACGAGCATAGCTTCCCCCTCCGCCTAGCCGCGTCCTCGTTCCAAGTCAATTGAGGCAGATGAAAATGAAATGGTAATCTATGCATTCTTTACTCCTCCCCACCCCACAACGGCGACCACCGCCGCCGCGACCCACGACCCACCTCGCCCTTTTCCGGAGATTTTCTCCAACTCTCTCAGAAAAAATGTGCCCTTGAAAAACACCAGAGTTGAGCCACCGCATCCCCCCACCTTTAATTCTCTTTTCAATAGAAAATCTGCCTTTTAAAATTTGTTTTACTCAAGTTTACTTCAAGTTTCATTTTGCTTATTGTTTTTATGATTAACAGGGCTTGCTTGCTTATTGTTCTTATGCTTCATGTGTTGGTTTGTTTATTATTCTTATGCTTAATATGCTTGTTTGCTTATTGTTTTCATGCTTAATATGCTTGCTAGTTTATTGATTTGCATAAGATGCTTTAATTATTGTTCAAATGCTTAATCTACTCATTATTTTTGGGACGATAAGATAATTTCCAGATCAAAAGGCCATCACAGTTCTCATGAGCAGTGCTGAAGCACGAGGAGAAAGTTGGGAGAGATGACAACAAAAGCGGGAGAAAGAGAAAGTGACAGGAAAAATCGGAGCTATTCAGTGGCGGTGCGCGTGAGGCTTAAGTGGGCCGCCGCCGCGGCTTCTCCCGCTCACTTGCACTTAGCTTTTCCAGGAGAATCTTCAGTTCGGTGCTAAGCCTGGTCGGAGAGAGACGTGTTGTAAGCGGGAGCTGGAATGGACTGGATATAAGTTTGGACGGTCTGCAATTGCTACTCAAGGTACTTAACACACACTCTATTTATATCTATACCATTTCACAACCCATTTTTTACTTCCTCTCGCGACACAATATCCCCTCCCGCCCATTTTTCTTTCTGCTCAAATAAACTTTCACAACTTTCTCAAATGGACGGAAATAAAAGACAAGTCGGGAGGGCGGTCCAAGACAATTTTCTACCATCTACACGACCTCGATTTGGGGCCGTCACCAAAAACTTTCTCCCTTAAAAATAGTCTAACATTCCCAGGCACACATTTCGGCAAAGCCTTCATTCATTCAACTTGGCAAATATTTGCGTCCATTTCCTCTTGTTTGTACTTTATTTTAATCCATTTGTTTTTTTAGAATTGCCAAAAAAAGAAAGTGAAAAAAAAAAAACAAGTTTGAATGAAGCCTTTCCCTTCTTTTACAATGAATGGAGATCGTCTCTAATTCACTGTTAATTTGCTGTTTTTTTTTAATGAAAAAATGTTTTAAAATTTTGAAAAAATTTATTAAGTGTAGCCTAATTTTGTGCCGAGGAGCATTCAACGCAATCTGGAGTTGGTTAGTTTGGCCGCAGTAGGATTGTGGCTTAGTGGTTCAGAGAAAGGTGGAGACCGCGGAATGTTGAGGGCTTCTTTGTTACCGCAAGGTAATGACGCAGAAATTGTGTGCGATAAGATGGATGACAAAGATTTGAGAGCCGGAGTCCTTTGTCCGTAAGAAGATCAATTTTGTTGGAGAGGGCTAGAGAATGAATTTATGAGGGGACAATAAGGGCAGGAATGGTTTATTAGGCCTCTCATGATGAAGGATTAATTGAATATTTTGATGAGAGGAAGCAGTGAATTAAGTAATTGGACTTGATGCTCATCCTTGGACGGCTGAAGTGGAGGAAGTTGGGGGCGGTGGTTCAATTGCTAATTTGCGCCTACGTCGAGTATCTTTGTAAATCTCTGTAGCCCTTGTAGCCCATGTAATGAAGTGGGGTGGAGGCATAATGCTGATGATGGAAAGACAAGGGATGAGGAACTTAAGTGCCAGGGAGTTGTTGAGGGCTTGGTCATTAACTCCTTCCTTTCTTAATCGCTTCACTGCTTTTCAAAGACTTCCAACCTCCACTTTCATTCTGACGCAAAAAAAATCACTTTTATTCAACACCTTCAAGCTCCAGATGACGCTTGCGCTGGAATACTGCATTTCCTTCTCCAGCACCTCCAGGTAGCAGCAGCGTAAAAACAAAGTGGATGATTCAGGTGTTAAGAGGGTGAGTTGAAATAAATCATAACCGCATCAGAATTCTAATTAGAGTTAGAGCTTTTCTACGTAGAATTTTAGTTTCAAGTTCAAATTTTAAATTAAGGTTCAAATTAAGGTTATTGTAGTGATTTTTTTGAAGCAAGCCCGTCGTCATCCTAAGACAGGAGGATTTTGTTTTATTTTCTAGCCAAGGTTATTTGTTCTTAATTATTGAGTTTTCATTTGATAGTTTTAAATATGAGTAACTAAATTTTAAAAGTTTTAAATACTTTGTGTGTTGTTTTCTTTTAATTTTGTCTGCAGTTGCGGCAGGTATTATAGGCATTCCTGGTTTAAGTGAAAATATTGACAATATTTGTGAAATGAGGATAATTTGGAGAAAGCAGATTTTCCTGAGGCTATCAGTGAATTATGATCGTAATTTGTTCCTTGGAATTTTGATGGAGGCATATTTGTAAAGGTGTGAGAATTGGTGTTTGAGAAGTGGATATTTAGAAGTAGAAAACGTTTTTGGGGTAAGATTGATTGCTGGGCGTCGAGCCCGACGTATTTTTTGTCTATTTCCCCCGTAAGTACATAGTAGTGGAGAGTATAATATTAGTGGTTTCCGGTCATGCGGTTCTCGTTAGAATAATAACAGACGCGACATGTAAAGGCCTATTTCTGTGAAAGGTAAAGGCAATAGTGAATTATACTGCCAAGCATTTTCCTTGTCAAAATTTGACATTTCATGGACTATAACATTCCCAGTGGTTGGGTCCTAGTATGCGGTCAACAGGAATTCCCTCCAAAACTCCTATTATTCTTACCACATTTTGAGATGCGGTTCGCCACTTTTAAAAGAAAATGTTCGTAGTACAAATCACGTTACTTGGGCCAAAATTCTTACAATTTCTGCCTTAATCCTTCCCCCCAAAAAAAGTTACTGCCAAGAAAAATTAGGAAGTGATGTGGTGTAATTGTTAAACAAAACCTTAAATTACTCAGCACAAAAAGTTGATCGATCCCCTAACCGCATTCCCTCAGTGAAGTGCGCGGTGCTTAAAAGTTTTGAATTAAAATCGTCCTATCCTTAACATTGGCTTCTTAATAACTTGCCGGAGTTAAAAGCTCTAAGGTTAAAAGCGCGTTATGTAAAATAAATTACAGCGTTGTTCCCAATCCGCCAGCATTTTTACAAAAGCCCTCGACTTTTGTCAACCGCAAAAGTCTCAAGGTGAAAGGCGTATCTCCTAAAGGATGATTTTAAATTTGCAAATCCTCTTTTGTTCTTCCCAACCATACGAAATGAGCTCGTCCGTCTGAAAAGATCTTATCAAAATTTCCTCTGTATTTTTAGGACAAGAAAGACATCACCATCATCTTCCGTCTGCATCTCTTCAAGTGACTTCAACAAAAACGGTTTCCCACAGTTTAGTTAAGGAGGAACAACAAAAGTTGTCAGTAGCTCTGTGGACTTCTCTGTTTGTTCAGAGGCAGAAAAAAAAGGAGTCAAGCACGCCAATTAATTCAAGACTTCAAGACGTTTCATTAAGAAGCTTCAAAAAGTCGTTTACTCAACCCGTTTGTCGTTGTTTGTTAAATAAAGTGAGGAGTAGAAGTTTTTCTTCAAACCTACCCAGCCTCCTCATCTTTCCTCATCTTCTGCTGCAGAGACGTTAATTGTAAACCCAAGAAGCGCAAATCAAGTCAAGCAAGAGCTGAACTCTTTGGGAACTTGTGTTTATGCAAAGGGGAAATTTTCGTGTCGTTCTTTGGCAACTGGCAAGACGTCAGCAGTAAGGTTTTAAGTGGCTAAAGAAGAACTTTTTGGAGGATTTGGTACTAGGAGCCAATAATACTTTGATCTGAGGCCAAGGAAAATACTTTGCTCGTTTTTTTTTTGAAAAGTTTTCGAAGACGCTACTACTCAAATTTACCTACATAACATCAACGGAAAAGCATCTGTAGAACCGATTCTCTTCAAAGTTTGGTGACTTTCATTCAATCAAGAGAAAAGTTATTTTGGAAAGTTACTTTGGCACTACCAACTCCCCCTTAACAAAGGTCATTGAGTGTAAAAATTAATCTCGACATTTAGTGGTGGTGTACTTAATTGGTAGAGGAGCAACCCTTCAACTTCCTGTTACACAGAAGGACTCCCAGCGAAACTTGATCTTGAGCAGATCTAACTAAGCTATAAATTAGAACAAGTTAGAAACTACTTGCGGAACTTGAGGTAAAGTACCGTCTTAGCTTTGCTCTCTTATTTACACTTCCCAAAGAACCATTTCCAAATTGTTTTTGAACTTTAACCCTTTCCCTTCCCCTCCGTAATTTCCACTTCATCAAAACTTAAACTTTTGTATTAATAGGCTTTGGAATTATAAGGATTTCCACTTAAGGAGGTGCTAGATCTCAAATTTGGATAACGTTTTTTGGCGTAGTGGAATTATTTGAAGTGGTATTAATTGCGATAAAATACTTTGTTTGGGTTTGCTTTTGCTTGTAAAGCAAACACTTTACGGCCATTGCAAAGTGATGGTAAATTAGGGAAGAGGTGAAAGATTTATTAATTATTAGTGGATTTTTACATCTCAGGTTAAATTAATTCTGGTGGCAATTAAAGTGATGATTAATAATTGGAAGGGTGGTTGTTACAATGTAGTTGTTTTTTCCCTTTATTTGATTTCGATGTCATAAAATATCGTCTCTATAAAATGTCGAAAAAAGTTGTTTCGTGTGCATGTATCCTGAGAATTTAGCCTTTGTGATGGCTGATGGGGTTGGTTGTTGCATCGTGAGAAAATAGCGTTTACATGCTTTGGTTCCTGTGAAACAGGTTTTGATTTTGGACGGATACAAGGGTCTGATTGTTGGTGTTTAATTAATCGCTTTACCTTTCGCACAAGTTGCTCAGACCTAATAAAATAATTTAACGTCGTAACCTGTAGGAGGATTCGCACTGAGTAAACCTGACTAAATTACGCCACCGCCCATCCTCCTAGCTACAATGGTTTGTTCATGTTAATTAACTCTATTTATTTCCAGTTCACCACAAGTGTTGACGCTGAAACAGCGATTGAGACTCCTCCTGAACTCCTTTATGCTTGACGCTGGAATGTAAAATGTACCCGGCAGCTATGAATGCGGCTGCTGCTCGACATCCCGTAAGTACCTCCCAATTAAATTTAATAGCATTTCATTGACTTTCACCCACCGCATCATCCAAATCCCACTTTCTCCGCGTAGTCAGCCGAGAAGTAAATTCTACTCCAATGGAGTAAAATACTTTTACTTTTGCCAAGAGTAAATTGATAGCTGCTGAAAGTTTTTGGGTGGGTAAGTCTTGGAGGGATTAGGGTGAAGGGCCCTGGTTTTTGATATCTCGGCTATTAAGGGCCCATTGTAAAGTTTTTAAGTGGCAAAGGAAAAGAAGTCATCAAATACTTCAAGGGAAGGAGAAGGTTTCTTTGCTACTGTTTAATATTTTACTGAATGGTGGCTCTTTGAGATGAGAAAATTTAAGCCCTAGGACGCGTAGCCCTAAATTTTTTGGATGAATTCCGCCGTGCCTTTTGAAACGCACGGAACATTGGCCATTATGCTACGAGGCCCATTAGGGAAGTTGCTAGTTGAATACAGAGGTTCTTGGAGGATTTATGTTTTGAAAAAAAAAAGATTTTGTATCCTCCACTTCGCCCATTGTTGATTCTTGAAAGGCTCAAGTCCCCACCACCCTATTATATTGTAGCCTCTTTAAATTTAGAGCCCTTGGGCCAACCATCATGCAGGACTGTTTATTTAAGGTTTTGTTGTCTATGTGTGTGCAGATAGGGAATTATCATAATAATAGTAATCATGCCCAAACTCCGCTCAATAAAAAAATACTCTACAAACTTTTCTGGATGACAATGGCCTTAATAGAATTTTATCCTCCAAAGGTTGTTAGCCCACTGTGTTTGTTTGAAATGGGAGTTACAGGGTGTGTTAAATATTAAAAAAAAATTAATAAATTTTGTCTCAAATTTATTTTGGATTTTGAAAAAAGAAGAAGATTGTTGAAAAATATCTGAGCCGACTTGAGAATTAATTGAGATGAACGACTGCATATGCTCGATTTCATAAGAATTGATCGATTTATAACGTTTCTTTTTGTTTTTCTATAGAGTGACTGTAATAATTTTAGTTTATTTTTTGTTCAATTTATTTTCCAACGCTTTAGTGTAGTGATACGGATAATTCAAAATTTTATTCCTGGTCATGATTTTGTGTTTCATAATTTAGCGGGCATTAGAGCCATTCTCCATTCATTTTCATGCTCATCTTCATCTCTGACACATTCTTTATAAAATTGTATAAGTATGTTCAAAGCTCCGAAGCATTATCCAAAAAAAAACTGACACTTATCTCACGGATTTTTGAAAACAGGACTTAAATCATTCGCGTTTTAACAAAGGAAGCGTAAAAAAAATCAATGGTCCTTTGAGCATAAAGGTTTTAATCTGATTATATGGAATGGGATTCTTTTACCGTGAAATCTCGAATAGATGGCTGAAGAACCATAAACATTCATAGCAACTTTTATAGGAAGGAAAGCAATCCTGATGTTAATGAAATATTAAATGCAGTAGTTGATTCGGGGCTTAATATTTTGTACAATTTAAAATTAGAATGAAAAGACTATTACCAGACTTCCGCATAAATTATTTTAAAAAAGCTTCTTTTGTGGACTTTGCAGGGGCCACCCCAGGCTGGACAACCGTTCAAATTCACGGTTGGCGAGAACTGTGACCGGATCAAAGAGGAGTTCAACTTCCTGCAGGCGCAGTACCATAAGTGAGTCATTATTAAGGATCGTTACAGAGGCGTGCTTTAATTTTATTAGAGCACTTGGGCAAAGGAGGGAATTAAGGAATTTGCAACTTCTTTTCCGAAAGTGGCGAATAATAACTATAAAGCACGCTTCTTAAATTTGAATATACCGCACTCAATTTGGCACATTAGGTTTCACTCCTGCCTCTGCAGCCTCCCAAGCAAGCCAAATTTAAGAGCGACAATAATGGCGCAGACTTGATGGCTGTAGAGGAGGGAGACATAAATTGGACTCATGTTCCCTTTCTCGTCACCACGGGCTTCAAATGCGGTCATTAGTGTGGGACGAAATGGAACATGAACAGTCAAAGGCTGGGAATGGGAATAATGAAATTAAACAATAGCATCATCATCTTCTAAATTAGACTGAGAGTCGGAATGCTAATTTCATCTTCTAAAATTGACTGAGCCTGGATTCTCACCTACATTTTCTATTCTGAAAAAGCTGCTGAAATCTGTCGCAAAATTAAAAAAAATCTAATTCACGAAACTATTTGATAAACGTAAGAAAGAGAAATTGTGTTTGTGATCTGATATAAGATTTTTGGATATTTAAAATTTATTTTAATGAAAATCCTACCCGAACTCGTCCTTGCGCATGGATTTATTTTTAAATCTTGAAACCATAAAAGATTATGTGTTTGTGATCTGAGATAAGATTTTTGGATATTTAAAATTTATTTTAATGAAAATCCTACCCGAACTCGTCCTTGCGCATGGATTTATTTTTAAATCTTGAAACCATAAAAGATTGAGAAAGTTTTCGTTACAGTGACACTTAATTCTGAAGCACGTTGTAGAGGTCCCGCATATTATTGAAAGTGGTTGTAGGAGAGGAGATGAAAATATTTATAGATGCTGGATGTTCCTGTTGATTAGGCTGCATAAGATGAAATTAGTTTTGCATCACTGCATCCCAACCACTAAAGCCTACTCAATCATAATTGTAAATGAGGAAGGGCTCGAAAGCCTCGAGACACATGATCCTTAAGGGCTCTGCAGACGCTTCGTAAGTGTCCATTGTGTTCCTGATCTCTCCGCCGCCCTGGGACGAATCCCTTCATTTCCAATTTTGGTTTCGAATAATGAGAACCCATTCATCCGACGACGACGACAAAACACACCTCTCAAAAGCCTAATATCCTAGCCAAGGGCCAAGCAGTAGAGATCTAATCTCAGGCAATTTAGGAAGGGAGCAAATTTGCAATTCATTTTTGCATCACATCATCCCTCTTCTTAAGGATCACTTCCTTACTGGGACGAGAGGGCCACTTGAAAGCTGCCTTTATTGTACACATAAAATAAAGATAATTAAGCAAAGGGAGATTAAAACGGGAGTTTTGAATCGAAAGAGTCGACATTTAAAATGACTCTTTTATCCCCCACTCTTTAAGGATAATGACAAAGGGATAATAACATTATTATTACGTAGCCTAAACACTTCTTTTCCTTAACATATCAGAATCTCATCTGCTGGGAGGACAATAGACAAAACAAATGAGGCTCCGACGGACACTGGTCACGATTTTCTTTTATAAGTAAGGCAATTACGAGCGTGTGGAATTAGCATGTAAAAAAGAGCCTCCTGGCTGAGAATCATTATTTTAAAAAATGTATAAGTGTAAGGCAAAAGCGTTGGGCTATTACATTGAAAAAATAGAAACGAGTTTCTTTTTGTGCAAGTCTTAAGTGTCAAGGATTTGGGAAGATTAAATTTGAGAGACGTTAGGCTGGGATGCTGTGGCCATATGCATCTTTCAATCTTGAGCAGATGATCTTCTGCTGAAACTGTGATCAAAATAGACTTGATCTCTACCATTTTTTTTTATTCGTTTTTTATCCTTTAAAAAAAGTGAGGAAATGTAATCTGCTTTTCAAAAAGTTTAAGGAGGCTCTTCGCCCTGCCTGCTATGACGCAGGATGAACTTAACATGTTTGTCATGTTGACATTAAAATGCTTCTCACACTCTCTCCATGTCATCGGAAATCCTTTCTTATCTTCTTATACGAAAACCACCACGCACGACAAGGACCACTTATTGAAACCACTTATAAATCTCCTGGACCCACTTCCCTGTCATCCTTCTTCACATTTCTCCAAATTTTAAATCAATCAACCCCCTTTTATGGAAGGTGAGCATTGTCTCAGCACAGCTAAGATGGCTTTCCTCCATAACTTCTGTGAAGGCTTCAGAAGTTCATTGTCATTTTCATAGTTGTGCGGCGGTGTGGTCCGGCCTTAACAGAAATAAAGTAGGAATTGCTCACTTTTGTGTACTTTTGCTTAGAAGGCGGTGTTGTCATTTTTGTAGAAATTGGGCGGAAAATGAATGTTTGGTTAGGGCCAAAAGCTTAACGAGTTGTTTAAAATTAATTATCGAAATTCTGGGGCCCACACGGTGTGCAAAAAAAAAACCTGTTGCCAAAAAGTTGCTAATTAATAACCCGCTGTAGCAAAGTCTTAAATCTATTTTTACACCTGCCTTGTCAATAGAATTACATTCATCTTTTCTGCTAGCTTTACAGAACCGGTTTCCTAAGAAAGAATAATTGAACATAAAGCATAAATTGAACACGCAAAGTGGACTCCTTTGAAAACTCGTTTCTCCACTTTTATCTCCGTAGCGTAAAGTGTTTACTAAATTATTTAACACACTCATCTCTACTTAAACCACTTCAAAATATCCCGCCCCTCGTTCTTCTTTTTAATGTTTTTTTTTCTTATTTCTAATGAAGGATCATTGTTTCCGAAAGACTCGGCGGTGTAATCAAAGTGAAATTAAGCAAAACGAATCAGCCAAAAACCGATTGCTATTTTGAAAATTTGACTGTTCAGCTTTAAAATTATTTTAAAATTTTAATTTACCCTGTTAAAAAAATGGCGGGGCGGGCAGCTGCCAGGTTTTAAAATTACAATAGAAAAGAAACGATGACCATATTTCACCTGGCAAAATCATACGAACAGCTAAAGTGTAATTTCTTGAGTTAAGCCCCGACCACACCTCGCACATAATAACAGGCCTGATGAATAGCCGTGTGAGTGAGCCTACTTTTTGAATACTAATTAGAATTTATATTGTTTTTAGGGGTTGTTGAATTACTCATACTCACTTCTCTTCAAAATTTATTAGAATTGA
>VYYI01003153.1:0-12898 GCA_021029175.1 Bilobella aurantiaca
TGGTTGTATGTATATGTGAGCGGAGGCAACTGATTGTACCGCTCCTACTTTTCTTTCATCATCATTAGGCGCGCCCGACGCGGAGCTCGGATCGGGAAACACTTGTTGGTCCGCACTACCGAGCGACGACCTTGCATAACTCATGCGGCGGAGCGGGAGTTTGCAGCTCTTCGCGTGGAACGCACGCTTTGTGGTCTCCAATCTCGCATTCACACTGGCGGGATTTGTCTGGTGCAAGTCAGTAAGTATTCTGTATGCTTGTGTACGTGTGGCGTGTATGTGTGGCGTGTGTTTTACGTGTGCGTGTATGTGTGACGTTGTGCATTCTTCTGCTTGTGTGTGCATGTGAATGTGCTATGCTTGCATCTCTGTGTGCATATTTGTGCTGTTCCTGTTTGTAAATATGTGGGCAAGGTAGTTGATCCGGTGAAATCTGCCAGGACTCGGAGCGATCCACACACACACGCACACACATGCTCCTTCCTGCCATAATGCTCATTGTGAAAAATGTCCGAGCCATAATAAATATGAGGAAAGTTACGGCCAATGCTCCTCTCCTGCTAAAAGGAACAACGAGAACGGCCGGCCGGGCGGCAATGAATCAACCCCGTGTGCCTGTCACCCTCCAAATTGTCCGCGCAAAGGCGGCCTGGGGTTGGGATATGCGGTGGAAGAGGTAGGAATTCTCCGAAATAGGGATACCGGAGAGCTTTAGACACACATATGTATATATACATATACATATAGCGGGGAAAATAATGGATGGAAATCCTGTCGGACACCTCCTCCTCCTCCTCCTCCTCCTCCTGAAAAATTCTCAAACAAATAATGTCCGAATCCGCAGACTCGTCGTCCTTCTCAGCAACTAATTTCCTCTCATAATATATACAACAACTCACAGAGGAATCGTCCCCATTTCTCACACAGACTTTCTCCCTCTCAGCTCGTCAACTAACGATGACGTGACACGGTTCATATTTCCACCATATATTCTCGCGGTAATCCTCATCCTCATACATAGTAGTACCCAGGCTGGAGCAAGCCGGAGTTCCTCCCAAGGAACTTACATACTATTGTAAGCATATAAGGAGCCCGAACGGATCCACGGTCTATCCCTGCATGGCACGGGAAAACTCGGTCAACTCATGCCCACATTTGTATGGGAGACAACGGACGGAAGTGTACATACTATATATTTTCTGATGAATCCAACATGCCTACCCCAAAATCTTACACAGGGTCTTTCCATCCTCCTCCTCCTTCCCGCCGACCGTAAATGTAAAAGACGTGAGCGGTGGTGGAATCGTTCTTACGAATCATATGAGAAACCCGAACTCACAGAGATTTACAGTTTTTTTTTTTTTGCCCAAGACAACTCTACGGGATTTGAGCTCAAATCCATTATCCCCATCTCTGAGTTTTCTCCATCTCTCTCTCTCTCTCTGTTTGACTGAGCTGCTGGGAAATATTATGGAACATCTCAATAAATAGAGGCCACCTCCGCCGCCAGCGGCTCCAAACCCGGGCGACCCCTCCATATGACCGAGATGGAGGAGTGAGCTCAAGTGCTCCTTAATAATCCGCTCCCCACTTTTTCCAAGACTCTTCAAAGTTGACAAAAGGCGGGGGGAAAGATGTGACTAATGGACCACTGTAGAGCCTCTACTATCTCCTTCTATCACTCCGTACCACGGAGGTGGAACTCTCTCACTAATTCCAGCGCCAGGTTTGAACCCAGCCGCCGTGGGGTCCCTGTATCAGTGTATGTGTGTGTGTGTGTGTGTGTGCGTTCGGGAAAAACGGCCGTATGGCCTAATATAGGAAGACATTAGGATGATGATAAGGGGATAAAAAAGGAAATCCATGAATAAGTGATCCACTCAATAATTCAGAGCTCATATTAAGGGGAAGAAGTGTGCGTGTGTGTGTGTGTGTATATTGAGGTAATCCGCTCACCCTGGGGCATCCCATTTACAGCTCCCCACAGTCTCCTCAACCACCAGCGCCAGTACCATCGTCATCATCATCATCAAGTTGAACATGTTTGAGATAGAAGGTCAAGGCCTACTGTTGGAAAATATGGATTTTCATGGAAAATTCTGATCATGATGACTGACTGACTGACTGAAGAATGCTTCACTGCCTGGTCAGCAGTGGCTGTTGGACTCGGATATAAGTCAACATGCTTATAAGTAAACCCAGAATGGGATGTTAACGACTTGGAGATTCATAAACACATCCGATTGCTGCTGAATTGTAAAAATCAAGGGATTCGTCTTTATGGCTGACGGCTTAAGTTTCATCCGTGGAGAAATTCAAGTGTCCCAACCCTGGAACGTGTTCCATGCATGCTCTGGAACATGTAAAATGCCAGGGAAGTATTCTCTCATGTTCAAGCATAAACACTGGGAGGCATTAAGTAGTCACGGCTCAGTGGCCTACAGCTAAGTCTGTAATTTTGTACAAAGTATTGAGTTCAGTTAGTTAGCAGCCACTGTTCCACACACATGCAAGTGTTCCGTATAGAATGTAAGTCTGAATAAACTCATAGCTCGGATTCACAAATTCACGCTGAGCTTCTGAGGGAGTTTGATTTTATCCGGCGAACACTTGCTCCTTCGCATGTATTCGACAAATCCTCAAGTGATCTCTTCCCATGTCCGTTCAGGATTTAAAAAAGCCGCTACATACGCCTCAATTACAATACGGAAATGTAGGCCATCTGTCGCAACCGCTACCCACCCTTGAATCTACCATGAGAAACAATGAGGAGGCTACCAGGCGGAACCAGCAGTACAACGAGAGTGGAGAAAAACTTAGGAAAGCAATTGCACAGAAGTCATCACGTGTGGGAGACGCCGCCGCGCGGCGACAGACAACAATAGCAGCACATAGCAGGACGGAAGTGAACACAGAGAGAGAGAGAGAGACAGAGAAGAACAGGAAGAAAATAAAGCTAAAAGAATGGCATGTGGAAGTAGCACATGTATAGCACATACCCATTTCCGCCGTCACTCGAGCCTTGAACCCCGCGAAATGGTGGGAAAAGTCAGACTCAAATTTAAAGTGCAGCTCCGCGGCGGCGGCTGAGGTCGTGTAGCGGAGGAGTTTGAGCCGTTTATTCCAATTCCCACAAATCCGCTCCAATAGCCTGTCCTTGTCCCGGTGCAAAGGGAATTCCGGCTCCCGGTCCAGGCCCTTTGACCCCTCATCAGCCCGGGACCCCCTCATCCGCCCATCCAATCCCGCCGTCCGACTCAGGATCTCCCCAGACTCGGACGTTTCAAATAGCTCGAGCGAGTCGTACTTGCAGCTGGGAAGGGGAAAAAACCATACATCATCAGTATCATCATCATCATCTCATCATTATCATCATCACCAACATCAATTTTTTCCAGTCTGTAATGTCCCAGGAAAATCATCCACATTTTCCACTTGTAATGTCCCAGGAAAATCAACCACATTTCAAAGTTTGCAATGCCCCAGGAAAATCACCCGCATTTTCGCACTTTTTAAAATCCCAGGAAAATCATCGTAACTTTCCAGTCTGTAACATCCCAGGAATATCATACACATTTTCCAGCCTGTAAAATCCCCGTAAAATTACCCACATTTCACAGTTTGTAGCGTCGCGGGAAAATCATCCATATACATTCCCCACTAATGTAAATTCCCGGGAAAATCATCCATACATCCCCGCCCACATCAGCATGATTACTCATGACATGAGGTTTTTTTTTTGCTGGTAAAATTTTGGGCCAGACATACTGTTTGACTCGGCGCATGTCATCTGATTTCCCGGAAGGAACTTTATATGGGAAAAAATCCGTGGGAAAACACTGTATAGAGGAGAGCAGAGAGGTACAACAACACCGTGCGTGTAACTTGAATGAGGCGGATCAATTCAGATCCCACCAGCAGCACCAGTCCCCAGCTCGCTCTCTCTCTCTCTCAGGAGTACACCGTGGAGAAGAGGAGGAGCGGGGAGACGGGACGGGATGAAAGGTCAAAGTACGCCTCCTCCTCCCATCTTAAAAGCAGGACATTATTATTTTATCCCTTACTAAAATATTGACGATTCATTTCCCTCCGCTTAATGTCTTACGGGGAGCTGAATTGGGGGGTAGCTCCGGTCCCGGCCGTTGTGTACATATGCATGCACAAACTTCACCACCACCACCACCACCGCCAGTACCACCAGTATCAACAACTCCTGAGTTGAAGGACTCCGTAGAGTACACTCACAAGTCTCCTCTTCCCCAACTGAAACTCGGAGGAGACTGACATAATTACTACGACGCCCCACACAGTTCTGCTCCGGATCGGATCATGTCACGATGATGACTCCGGAACGGAGGCAGGCGAACACGTCACAAGTTGGAAAACTCGCAACAGTTCACAACCCACAACAAAGAGGATGAAGAATGTGTACGCCTGTGACGAGAACAAAGTGTGGACTCTCAACCTCAACCGGGGAAACCGACAAGGTCACCAAGATGAGTCTACCAAAGTATTTTACACAATATTTTAGTGCAGGAGGCGGAGATGCATAATATGCATGCATGGTGACCAAACCGGAACGAATCCATGGGTAAACGGCTGGGATCCCCGCCACGGCGCAGTTCCAAACCATCCACCCGACTCAAAAACATGGGGACTACAAACTGCGCCTGTCGTGCCAACTCTGTGTCAGGCAGTCCAATTTGTCCCCAAACTTGACAGTAGTGGCATGCAGGAGACGGACTGTGTGATCATCATTGGAACTGATGAGAGTCATATTCGGCGGGAGCTTTGAAAGAAGATGAATCTCCTCAAGTTTATCCGTTGTCACAAAATGTTACTCCAAGCCGCGATGCGGATGCGCCACCGAAGGAGCATCACGTGGGATTTTCCCCAAGAGGTCCGCATCTCATCAACAACCCTCATCACCAACCAGCCATCCCATAACCTTATTTGGTTAATCGTAATTACCATTAAACAGTAATCATAATCATTAATCATTCACACAACAGGTTTTCATCACCCACAAAAATCTCAAAAACCATTTCCAAGTTGAGATTGGAAGAAATTGTAAATGTTCCCAAGGTCACAGGAGCGTTGATGCTGCCACGGGAATTTGGTGTGAGCGGACAGAGAGCACTACTGTTAATATCATCCCCAGCGGGATACGGATCCGTAAAATCTGTCTGGTGGATTGAGAGCACATTCACACTGTAGGCATATATGCCACATCCCCTTTGTGTCCTACATCATCCCGTGGAAATCTAATGAGATGGACGAGACAGGCGGGCTTTTGGGGGTGGGTGGGGGCGCCGGGACGTGGTAGACATGCTGGGGGGAGTGACGAGACTTGGGAGAGTTCCCTTATTTGCCCGCGGCATCAGCCGAGGATATTATAATATATGGCCTCGTAAGAAATGTGTAAAATCATTTTATGTCTCAAGACGATCCACCAATAGGAGACGAGAGCACCCTACAAAGCCACCCGCGCCGATCCCTGTACGGAGTACACTTCTGCTTCCATGAATCGTCATCATCATCGTCGTCGTCGTCCCTTCTTGTTCCATGAGACGCCGTCGTCGTCGTCATCCCTTCAACATGGACAAGGTTCAAGTGGAAATAAAAAGGGCCATGGATGGAATCGTAATTGGGAAAATGAAAAGTTTCACTCCGTCTGCCGCTCAGCCGGTTCCACCCTCCCCCTTTTTTCTGCCTCATCATCATCATCATCATCATCGTCATCTTTCTCCGTGAGTGAGTGCGTGAGATTGGACGGGGCTTTGTGTGACAAAGAGAAAGAGAAAAATATTGAGGACATTAAGTCAAGTGACTCGGGCAAAAAGAGAAAGGGATACAAATGGCGGTGGAGATACTATGGAGTGGAGCTGAGGATGAGGGAGGGGAGGGATCTCATCCGTCCGTGGAGTTAGATGTGTACACGACGATGATGATGATGATGATGATGAGCCATCCAGAAGTCCCCAACAACCGTAGGTGATGAATGTATAGATGGTGGGAGAGTGAATTTGGGATGTTAGCTCTGTTCCAAAATCCTCCCAGCCGGCTCATATCTCCGAAAGGGCATGAAATATGACGAGAGTTTGGCACAATTATGAGTTTGCATACGTCATGAGTGAGGGGATGACAGGGGGATTTTCATTAACTCCATCAGCCTCACCATTTATCATTTGGCCAAGGTCATAGTCAGCCTAAGCTGGTCCACTGCTGTTGGTTTCAGACTACTACTCCACTATGACTGCAAAGGTACGGGGTTTGAATCCCCCGGGCTGGCTAAATATCCCTAACCCCACCTCGGACTGGCTAACTCCTCTGTACGACGGACGGACGACGCTTGGTGACTGCTCGGCCAAGGAATTCCCCAGAAAGAATGACGCTCTAATCATCCCCATGCTAATTGCTGATGTCGGAGAAGATAAGGAAATTGCCAACACCTTGTGTGCTCATCCCCTGGCAAGATTGTATCTTACCTTAAAAAACAAATGTATTGTAATGACTGGTTGTTGTGGGTAATGCCCGTAGAACAATAAAGGAATTATTATTTGGGCAAGCTCACGAGTGAGTCTGTGTGTCACACACACTTGAACTCACACACTTGGCCACTCATCATGAACTTTTGCGTGAACGGAAAAGCACAGCTGCGTTTCAAAACATCAGCAATCGTGCGCAAACACACACACACACACACACACACACACACACACACACACATGCGCACACCGGCTAGCATTTTGCCATTTGCCAAGGGTATATTGT
Source organism: Bilobella aurantiaca (assembly GCA_021029175.1). Lineage (NCBI taxonomy): Eukaryota > Metazoa > Arthropoda > Collembola > Poduromorpha > Neanuridae > Bilobella > Bilobella aurantiaca. Next base: position 6,775 of record VYYI01003153.1, read on the forward strand.
CGAGCGCTTTCCAGGGAATTATGGCAATGACGCTAACACGTAACTCATCGGCACTTGGCACACCCATGATTGGGCCGTTCCAAACCCCTTGAAATATTAATTTGAAAGTGTACTTTGGATCCAATTGGAAAATCCTACTGTTATTCTCTGGATTTGAAGCCCATCATTGTGAGCATGTGAACTATATGTCACTTGTCAGTGGGGTGGGGGGGGACGGTAGCTTTGAGTTGGTGCGGGGAAACTCGCCAGGGGAGTTTGCCCCGCTCAACTCTCTTCTGAATAATTGCCGTTGTGACATTTACTCGGCAGACTCCTTACGACAGGGGAAGGCATTGCCATGTATACATATATATATATATATATATATATATATATATGTATTAGAATATGGGACAAAGTGTGGGCCATTTCCACAGCTCAATGTGTGTGTTAGGCAGCGCAGCGGAGCGGTGTGGAAGACTACGTACTGTAGGAAGCCTTGGTAGTGATCCCCAAGTGAGTTCCGTTGATTAGAATGGAGCAGCGAGGTCCTCCAGACACAACTAGTACTCTCTTCGGAGCACTCTGACAGCGGGGGGATCCTGGCCGGGTGTGCTCCTCCCTCAAAACAAACTTGGCCGACCTTTGACGACGACCACGGCCAAATTTTAAATTATAGTCTCTGTACCTTGTCAAACGATAAGCTCCGTTTCCCATGCGATGCCTGCTCAAGGACCCCCCCCCGCCACCACTACCACCACTAGATTCGTTCGATAGACACAGGAAAAAGCTCTGTTGCTGGAAATGTCAAGATTAAAAATTCAAGAGTCCCGTGTATGTAGACAACGTCACGGTGGTGAGAGACGTGGAAAAGGTCTGGATTTTCATAGATTTTCAATGTTCCAATCTCCGACTTTAATAGGGCATATATAGCGGACGTATCATATAGTTTGTGGAATGAGCGCGCGGTTGTTTCAATATTATGGCGTCGTCCACGACGATGACAACGACGACGACTCGTAGAAAAAGTTATGGACTGTAAATGGAGCTCATTATTTGCAGAGGACTAATATTTTGTTAGCCGGAGACGGAGGAGCGACTACTACACTACTGACATTTTCCAATTCCCCAGCGGAGACCGGAGGAGATATTCATGTGACTACGTTTGAAGCAAGCCTGAGAGTGAGTCTACTTCACATATTGCACAAGCACACACACACACACACACACACACACACACACACACACACACACACACACACACACAGGCACAAGTACACGCATACACACACACAGTAACGTTACTGCTGTTGTATGTTATATGGCTTTGACTCTAGCTACCGTAAAATGACTCCTCATATATTTCCTCCTCCCTGTTTGTCTGACTGAGTGAGTGAGTGAGTGACTGACTGACTGACTGACTGACTGACTATGAGGGGATTAAAACCTGTCACGGAATATGAATTCTCATATATTCATCACTATATGTCCATACTCCGACTCTTTGCCCTCCTTATGTTTCAAATTGGAAAATTTCCCCGCCCAGTCAGCGTTCCCACTCCCCCCCCCCCCCTCCGCACGTTGGGTGGGGGAACGGTAGTCGGGCCCGCTATAAATTTCCTCCCGGTAATTGCAGGAGCTCGCCTACTGCTCAGCCCCACACAGTTAGCCTCTCCCAACTGCGGGAGTAGTTCCACCCTGTCCAAGTTTTCCGTCTCCGTGGGCATGAGTGAGCGGGTGTGTGTGCTGTGCGGGTGAGCGCGCGCGCGTGTGTATTTTTGTTTGTCGAGTCTGTATGTATGTGTGCGTCTGCATGTGTGTCTGACTGTATGCGTGGGCTTGTGCGTGTGTGTATGTGTGTGTGTGTGTGTCTGTAGGTGTGTACGTCTCACAAATGACAGTGTCTGGTAAGGGTGAGCGAAAATGGTGTGTACCTTGGTTGTGCTTGGTTGTGTGCTTCTATTCTCGCCCTCCCACCACCACCACCCCAATCCCCACATAGTTGACTCTATTCAAGGCTCAAGGATATTTGCGTAGCGGACGTAACTGGCTGCATATATTTTTCATTTTCCATTGTGCACACACACACACACACACACACACACACAGATCCGGCCCACCCGGCATAAGTGGGTGGGAGAGCCTTGGTCTCTGTGTAGTATGAGGTGAGGTGAGGGACACATTGGAAATGTATGTGCATCTGTCGGAGGAGGATTTATTAGCTGTCTATCTTTCACTTGTCCTGTCTATTGTCACGCCTCCGACTCTTTGTGTAATCAGCTGACTGCCTGTGCGGAGGAGGGGATGGAAGCACAAATGGTCTGTGTGCCGTGTGCAGAGGGAAACCTTGCCTGGCCCGACCCGGCCCTGCCCAGCAGTCACTATATAGAATTGCACACGTGGTGTGATGCACTACAGCGCCGTAAATCTCCATGGGATTCCCTTCCGCCGCACGACCAAGGTGTTGTTCCAATTCAGGTAAAAAAAAAGTCCTGGGAGGAAGCCACTAGTCAGGCTAGGAGTATGTGAGACTCTCTCCAGGAATAGACTAAGATGTCAGAACTTCCGTCCCATTTTCCCATTCTTTCCCGCGCTACTTGGAAATTCCTCACACAAACACACACACGCACACACACACCGTTGCCACCATCACACTTTTTCACGGGGCCTCTTCAATCTTTTAGGTTGAGGTGGTGGTGGTGGTGGTGTGAGGGGAAAAGTGGAAGGTTAAATTTAACTGAATATTCCGGGAATATGAGCCAGGGGAGCAACTCACTTACTGTGAGAGGGCTTTAGTCATACGGAGCGGAAGGCTGTAGTGTGTGAGCCGTTGATGATGAGAGCATCCCTGGAGAGATTGGAAGAGTGGAACTTGATTCTCACCAGCAGTAGCAGCAGCAGCAGCAGAAGAAGCCACTACCAAGTTGGTCGCCCTGCCACACTTTTAGTCCTAAAAATTTCTCACGGCACAGTATAGACTGTAGTGTGCTACAGTATGTATAGGATTGCATCCGAAAGGAGGCGGAGATTGTGTACTTTGCGGGAAGGGCTGGACGCTGACTTCCTCAAGGAGGTTCCCTTCGTCGGGGGAGGAGAACCCCTATCCCTGTGCGTTGCTCAAGGGAAAGTGGAAACTCTGGCTGAGGTTGTACTGGAATACATGTGAGTTGAGTTATGGATGGGATTGATGCATGGGAGTCCATATGTATGTATGCATAAACATTTGTATATATATGTATGCGCATATGTATGTATATATATATATATGTATCTACAGATGTATATGTATGTATGTATGCAGATATATACGTATATACATATGTATGCATATGTATATATATATATGTGTATGTACATATGTATATATATGTATGTATGAATGTATGCATATGTATACACCTCCACATTGTAGAGTTTGTGGCGGTGAGAACGGACGGATGGGTTGGAATATCAAACTCAACCTATTTCCCAAAACAAATCCATTACAGGAGGATTTTGATTTGCGAGACTTTTCAATGATCTACTGTGTCATACACTCTGGTGGAACTCACTCCTGGGGGGCCCCGCTCAATATCTTATGAGCCTCAGTCAACCCACTCACGTCTCCGCATAAACACTCGGGGGCGCTCACTGCCAGATGTACGCACTCACACGCACACACTTACGTAGGCGTACGCAAACACACTAGCATAACCAAAACAACACCACCACACACACAGACAAACAATCAAAACAACACCACACACACGCACACAATCAAAAAAACACCACACACACACACAATAAAAAAAACGCCACACACACATACAAACTACCAAAAAAAACACCACACGCACACAAAAAAGTACACAAAAACCCCGCAAGTTACCCAGAAACTCAGGCCCTCAACCAGCCGCTCGTGTCCACAGTACTACAGATGGGGAAAGCACATCAGTGGGTGTACGTATAGGCAGGGGAGGGGCAAATATTTAAATTCTGCCGGGGAGTAGAATGAGACTATTATCCCGGACGCTTTCAGCTTTCACCAGCGGATTTTCATAGAAAAAGTATCTACTTAGCCCGTGCTTCCCCACCACCACCACCACCAACACCACCACTACAAAGAACATCCTTATTATTATTCCTTCCAATATTCTCCCACAGGGCATAAATCCCGGCTCATTACTATGCTATTCTCGGTGGCCATTTTTGGGAATTCAATAGGTAAGACGGAGGAATATCCCTCGGCTTGTATAGCCCGCGCCGATAATAAAGGCGGATTAAGGATTCCCATACATGCCCGTCAATATCCCAGGGTAAACCACAGTGTGTAACTTTAGTGGTTTGACAGCAGTAGAGAACCGGGTCGGCTGCCTAATTATCTGACTGCCAGCTCAGAGGGCTGTGCTCTACCGGCGGCTCTGCTATTCCATATGGGCCAGAAGGTTCGGCCGTCACACCGTCTGCCTGCCTCAACTCCCAATTTCCATCAGCCCAGAGATCAGCAGAGCAGTTTAGCCGCTATTTATCATCCTCTCATTATCCTGTCCCGGGAGCATACATGTAAGTGAGACGAGGAAATCATTTGTCATGTTCCCATTTATGGTGGGAGGGGAAGTCTTTTCCAGGGCTCCCGGCTGTGGTAATAGCAGTAGTAGTGTAGCCAATAATGGGGGAGGATATTGACTGGAAAACTCCTTCAGCCACAACCACCACGAGGAGCGCATATCCCCAGCATTGCCTTCATAATCCCACGTGTAATGAATTCCCTTCAAACTCTTCCGCGCTCCGACGGGGCGGACTGCGGAGCGGACGCCTTCCTCACAACACTGTAACTCCTTTGAGTTTCCCAAGAAGGAGAAGAGGACGGGGAGCAGGGAAAAAGGTATGGAGGAACACATGAGCGCCGCCGGTTATTGTCAGTCCTCTCCCGCAGAACACCAGTCACATGTCAAACGCAGGGCACTTCCCAGGCGGAAGTACGACGAGCTGACGAGTGAGTAGGAGCGGGAATGACTGAGCCTGTGTGCCGCCAAATGTACGCACACACACACACACACACACTTGCTGGAGTAAATGGTGGGGAATCCTTCACTCCCTCATGCATAATCCAGGCTCGGGCCCTCATAAACCATGTGTCTACAGAGGACGGAAGTCCGCACGTCCCTGTCACTGCTGCTGGAGTCTCTCAAACATCATGATGGGCTTGGTTACTGTGCCAGACTGGTGGTGGTGGTGAGCACGTGCGGGCGTGTGTATGTGTTTGTGTGTGCGCATGTGTTTGTGCGTGCGTGTGCTTGTCTGTGTGTGTGTGTACATATCCTTTCACTCACAGCGGGTGCACCCAATGAACGTATACTCAACATGATTAGTTAAAAGGTTTCAAAAATGCTATGGAAGCCACAAAGCGATTAGGTGGACATGAGAGCGTATGTATAGTGTAGTGGGTTGCCATCAACTAATTAGTTTTCACATGCAACACACACACACACACACACGCAACTACCCACAGGCATATGTACACACAACCAGGCATAGGTACACACACACACCCGGGCATGTATACACTCACACATGCACACACACACACACACACTTACACAGTGAAAGCGAGTCCTGCTCAGGTTTCACATGCGGATTATGCCCCGGCGTGATCCAGACGGCAGGCGTGGTGTGAGCAAGCATTATTATGCATCCATGTGCACGTCAAGTCCACGGCCCTATACATGCCCCCCCGAGCACTTCCCGTGTATAGTTCCCCTTCCTTCCCGCTCCCGCCGTCATCCGCTATATTATACACTCCGCATTGGAGTCAGTCCACCAATTGTCCCCACACACAATCCGCTCTCAGCCCGTAATGATGCAAGGACATAGATTGCCGTGCGGCCTTGGCGGATGCCATTATAGGCGCCTGGAAGAAAATACCCCCGCTCTTTATCCGCACCACTCTCTTGCCTTCTTGAGCACTGGTCACGGCGTGAATTCCTGGTTTTTTTTCTACTTGGGGAAAGCAATGACAGAATACACATACGCAATACTGACTCCACTTCATGATATCCCGGGGCAGAATTCGGACACTAACTTGACTTGCCGAAACGGAATGGATGGTTGCAAATTTTGACTGACAAGGGGACCTTTATACATGTCAACAAAGCGCAAATCAATG
>VYYI01003154.1:0-12897 GCA_021029175.1 Bilobella aurantiaca
CGTCGTATACAAGCGTAGTCCAGTTCCTGAGCCGTTTTCCACCAAGCCGAAAGCACGCGTCGTATACAAGCGTAGTCCAGTTCCTGAGCCGTTTTCCACCAAGCCGAAAGCACGCGTCGTGTACAAGCGAAGTCCAGTTCCTGAGCCGTTTTTCAGCAAAACGCGTAGTTTGCAAATGAAGTCCAATTCAAACTTCGAGTGATTTGGTAGCGGCTTCTGTAAATAGTCAAATTATTTTCCTTCCTTTTTTCTACTAATCATTCAATCTATAAACGTCTTTTCATATTCCTGTCCCAGGATGGGCTTGTTAGGCTTGCTTGACTTTAATTTTCGTAAATTCCATTTTTCTCATCTTAATTTCTATTTTCTATCCTTTTCATTGAACTGTCCTTTACTATATTTTATTGATTTTCCTAAACTTTGATGCTAGGTAGAACGTTGTTTGTAATATGAATGCGGAACGGGGCGGCGGTGTGCATCAAGCGAGCTTTCACTTTATTTAAGACATTTTTGAATCTTTGCATCTATGTTCAATGCGTAACTTAATTCAAACTTTTTAGAAAAAAAACGGACATCACTAAGGGTCAAATTGTAAAAATCGAACGCTTTGAATACAACTGAAATAAAATATTCCTGAAAAAATCGTTTTTAGTTCCGCTTAAATTCCAGATTTGTCCATCTGAAAATGGAAAACAAAAGAATTATTATTACTGTCTTACTGCATAAATCGTTGTACCAAAATATGAATATTCACCTGCCGCCATTCCTCCGTGCTTTCTTTTCATTATCCTGGAACCGATCTCCCAAGCGCAATCCGCGCACGCGCTGTAAGAGTGAGCTGAACAAGGCGTCTGAGGACAGGAAATCGTCATCATCGAAGAAATCGTCGTCCAAATCAGTTGAATCAGGTGACAAAAGGGAAAAGGTTTGAGGACGTATGGCGCCTAAATTCAAATAATTTAAGCAATTATTGGCGAAATATTGAAGAAAAACGTGTCTTTAGAAAATTACCGGTTACTATAAACTCGACTACTAGAGCTCGCCCCCGATGAGCTAGCCGTGGCTGTCGAGCTATTTCGTCTCGTGAGCAAATCAGAAGATGGAGTCGAATCGCCATCACGCTCCTCAATATGTAATTGGAATTATGAATTCACGTTTCGATTTCATAATTTGACACCCACCGCCGCTGCTCGCTTGAATTCCATTTCCAAAGGAACTGTGCCTTGAGTAGCTCGGACTAGAAATCGTTGACGCTGGACTGCTAAGTGAAACGAATGAGCGACAGTCGGACCGCGACGAAGGAGCATCTCCTGACAAAATCGAAATAGAAATTGAGCCAGTTCTTGAGGGGGGTCCGGAAGTACCCCCCGTACCGGACCGTGATACGGGACTGCTTAGATCGTCTTCGAACTGAATCGGAATCACACGCTCACGTGAACCGATATTGGTTTCGTTTGACTTGGCCTTGGTTATTAGTGACCCGATTTTTTTGACTGCTCCTTGTTTTGTGATTGGTGGAGAGGCGGATACTGGCGGCTGCGTCAACGCTTTAGTCGTGGACTTGGGCATAATAAGTTTAAGAGCCGGAACGAGGAGAGGCCGGGTCATTTTTGATGACTGCTGGCGGTCGGTCATCTTCCCGTTCAATCACTACATTCAGAATTTTGGATCCCGATGACGCTGGTAGCGAAGTTTTCACTGATGGACTGACTTGTGGTTGCGTTTGTTTGTTCGAAATATCGTTTCCAGTTGGCCTTGTAATAGTGGCTTTTGACGTTTCTGTGACTTCCGGCTTCGTAACCTTGACCTCTTGACCTTCACCCTCGGTTTCTACTATAGATTTGCGCCGTTTCAAAATACTTCCAATTCCACTTTCGTCGGGTTTCGGAGGTTGTCCATTTTCAAACTTTTTCTTGATATCGCTCAGCTTGGAAACTGCTGGCGCTGGTTTCGCTTCTCCTTTTCCAGCTTCTATGTAATTTTGAATTAATTCTGCCGTCTTTGGAGAAATCGTTTTCGAGTTGCGCCGTAGTGTAGTAGATTTTCCAGGAACGGGCGTTGTCGGCGATGAAGGTTCCTCTGAGGTAGGGGTAGAAGTACTTCGCTTACGCAATATCACTGGCGAAGGAACGGATTCTGGAACTGGAGCGATGGTGGCTGGAGACGCTGGAGACATTTCTGAAGCTTGGGTTTCTTTGCCTGGAGATTTTGCTTTTCGTTCAGGTTTTATTTTCAGCCCTTCTGTTTTGGGTGGAGCTGCGGCTTCTTCCCGAGTTTTGATTGGTTCCTTTGGTTTCTCTTCCGACTTTGGTGCTACCTTAATTTGCGCTTCCTGTTCCTTAGCCTTGACTTCTGCAGCGCTTGGTTTTGCATCAGATTTGACTTGCTTAAATTTATCGTCATTCTTGACAGGCTTCTCGGGTTCGACTTTCGGTTCTGCAGATTTTGGTAGTTTCCTTGTCGGGTTTCACTGTTTTTGCGGAGGGCACTTCCTTGCGCGCAGGCGCAGGTGAAACTTTCTCTGGTTTTGCTTCCACGTTTTTCGCCACCGCCGGTTGTTTTGAAACCAAATCTGGTTTTACGGCGTCAGGAGGCTTCGATTTTTCTTTCGGGGTTTTATCGTTTGTCAAGGGCTTTGTATCTCTTTTCGCGTCATTTTGAATTTCTTTTGTTGATTCCACCGTGGGTTTCGACACTTCAGTCTTCAACTTATCGTTTACATTTGACCTAACTGACTTAGCGTCAGCGGCTTTAACGGTTTCGATCACAGGCGCTTGATTTTTCGGAGTTTCGCTCACAGTGGTACTTTGAACCTTTGGTGGCTCAGAAGCCCCGCCGTCATTCGGCTTTGAAGATTTTCTAGGTGGCTTCGCTTTGGGCTTCTGCTTCGTTGCCTCAGCGTCGTCGAGCGACGCTGACGAAATTTCACTGACTTCATCCAATGTATCACTTTTGTTGATGCCAACTAAGAATTCACCTTTGACGGGTGCGAGGTTGCAGTACTCTTCTGAAATTGATTTACATTCAGTGGCTTCGAGCCATGGATGGGCAACTACTTGGTGTATGTCCAAGCGTCGCTTGCTGTCGACCGTTAAGAGGGATCTAATGATTTCAGCGGCGCCGGACTTAAAAGTTGGCTCGTAGTATGATCCCGATGTGATCTGCTTCACAAGCTTCTTGAAATGCGTTCCGTCGAATGGCATTGACCCATATACTAAGGTATAGAGCAGTACGCCGAGAGACCTTTGCATCAATTAATTAAGAATTCAACGGTTGGCAGCGATGAAAAAGAAACGCTTTTTGAATAAAGTAAAATATTACCAACAGTCGACCTCGGGTCCTTGGTATGGGATTCCCTTCACAATTTCTGGAGAAGCGTACAGTGGACTACCGCAAAACGTCTTTAGCAATTGATCACCGTAAACATTACTCAAGCCAAAATCGGCAATCTTGAAAAACAAATTTGAAAATTTTGTTATTTCATTTTATATATTTAAAGTATTACAAACTTTTTACTTAATTTAACGCTAGTGGTAAACAAAGGCAACTTACTTTGGCGTTATTATTTTCATCTAATAAAATATTCTCCAGTTTCAGGTCCCGATGAACTATATTGTGCTGGAGAGGAACAGAAATTATTTTTTTCTTGTATTTGGTAATTGATACACTTGAATTGAATTAATTTTGAGTACCAACCTTGTGGCAATAGTATACTGCAGATGAAATCTGTGAAAAAATTCTTTTTGCCTCATCTTCTTCCAGCTTCTTCTTTTCATTTAAGTAGTCATAAAGCTCTCCGCCCTGGGCGTACTCCATCACAAGTATAATTTTCTCCTTATTTTCGTACACTAATTAAATTAATTAAAAATCGTACTGAGGGTAAGCATTAGTAGTGATTTTGCTGTTTAATTAATTTGTAATTACTATTTGTAAGTTACCTTCGTAAATGTGTATAATATTTGGATGATTACAGCAAGTCATAATGCTAATTTCACGTTTAATCCTCAACAGATCTGAACTACTTTCAATTTTTGACTTCTTAATCGTTTTGAGTGCTACTTCGACGCCAGTCATTTTGTTAATGCCAAGTTGAACCTTGCCATAGGTGCCTTGACCCAGTTTCCGAATTAGGTCAAATCTTTAAAAAAAAACGGTGAAATTCGGAGAATATACACACAATTAAAAATAAGGTTGGATTAAGTTTTTTTTTAACTCCGTTTACGTACCTCTGACTTAACCTTCCGTGGTTCACTGAATTCATATTCAGTGATTTGCTCGTTGTGGTCGACATTTCGTTGAACTTTGAACTAACAAACTAACACCCCTTTTTTTTTAATTACTAGTAACGCGTAAAGTGAGCAAATTAGCTTTGTGCTGTTGTTTAAAAAATAAAATGGAGGCGGAATCGTTTACAAGTGGGAAAATTAAGGGACTGGAATTCCCGTCCACCGCTCTCCCCGAGTTCCTCTGCTGCTCTGTAATTTCTAAAAATATTCCCTACTTGCTTATCCTGTTCAGATCAAAATCTATTTTTAAAACTTTTTTTAAACGGGAGGATGACACCGATTGGAAACTGGGATCCGGCCGCATACTTTTTATACAACAAAATCTGGGAAATCGAAAGAGAAGAATTCTGTAGATTTCAGGGATTATCGTGAAGAACAAAAGAGCATGATCGCTGATTCTACAAGTAATTTTGAATCTAATTGAAGCGACGATGCATTTATGCATTCAGCATGCAGATCATGTCAGATTCAGCCAAATCTCTTAAAACAAATTTAGAAATGCCTTCGTCAGGAAAAATTCCACTGAATCTGACACCGCCGCCGTATGTTGATCAAAGTATCCAAACATCTATGCACGCAACATAGTCTTCGCAAACATCCAAAAATGACAATTTGATGAGTCGCTCCATAATTATTGGATTCAGCAACAAAATACGTTAAATCCAAGACGATAACTTTTTTAGAGCTGTTTCAGCCTCGCTGAGTTCATCAATCAGCGCAAGCGCAACATAAAAAGCCAACAATGAAGTGGTAAAATACATACACGTTTAAAAAAAATCACAATCCATTTATTCCTTCGCAAATTTATTGGTGGAAGTCCATCTTAATTATATGGAATATGCCGTAATTTTAAATAGATATCATTTTTCTCTTAAAAACGTTTATTGACGACATTTTTTTGGAAATGAAAAATATAAATCAGATTAATAATTAATAATCAATAATTATTAGCGAAGTAATTTTTGCTTAAGAATTTCATGTGAGGACCCTTTACCAACCACCCCGAATGAAAGAGCTACTTTAAATTTTTTTAAAATATTAATTTGAAACTCGTGAGATACAACCTGACCACAAAATACAAGAAGATGAAAAACACAGAAAAATCTTGCAGTCCACTTATCACGGCGGAAGTTAGTTAAACACTTGTGAGAATTTCAACCTTAATTGGAAATATACCGTGCGGTTAATTAGATAATTTTGTTTCCCTAATATAACTTTAATAAGTGACGCTTGTTTCGTAAGGGAAAATAATAATCCTAGCCAATTTATTATTATTTTTACTTAATAAGATGCTGCAGTCAGTGTCTTGATGAGGATAGTTACTTTTAATTTAATAGCTTTATAAATCACGGCAGCTAATACGCTGAATGTATTCGTGTACCTGACCATTAACTTGCTATACAATATCCATGGCCTCAAAGTTTGCGCACAAAGTATGCAAAATACTATTAGCAAGGGGTTGTCCCTGAAATATAGTTTGCAAAAAAATGGCATTCTGAGTACTTCTTGGTATTCGTTTCAAGTTTTATATAATTCACTTACCTGACTCGAGGTCAAACTAATTTTTGCGAAACAAAGAGAAGCTCTTTCTGTCATTTAAAATCACTTATGTCTCTCAGATCAAGGTAATTAGACAACTGAACAATTACCTTTGTTAGTTGGACACTGGAAACATGGAAATAGATAGTACTCAGGAGTTGAGCAATATTAGTGACAGTAGCGCAACGGAATCCTTGTTCCCAAAGCCCCACCACGAGTACAATCCGGGAGATGTCACGTGGCTCTTGGCCTGTACAGCCATTACATGGCTCATGGTCCCAGGCGTCGGATTCTTCTACAATGGTCTCTCAAGTAGCAAAAGTTCGCTGATTCTCATTATACTTTGCTTCTACTCGGTTTCAGTCGTTTCAATTCAGGTAAAAGCGATCTGGCACTTAGCTAATTAAGCTCATTAACTTAATTTAGCTAATTCTTAATCAAGGTTTATGTTCTGACTTTTAGTGGTATTTAATTGGTTATTCACTGTGCCTGAGCAGCACTGGAGGACCCTTCATTGGCAACTTAGATCATGTCTTCCTTCAAAATATTGGCGATGCTCCGGCAGTATCGAATCCAAAAGTTCCAGCACTTCTCATTTCGATTTGGTACTGCTTGTTTGCGGCCATCACGCCAACGATTATTCTCGGAGCTATCGCTGAAAGGACCAGGCTTCTGCCATGCGTAGTTTTCATTTTCTTCTGGTCAACCTTTGTATTTGATTTTCTTACATACTGGACATGGTTGGTATTATTAGTCACTTTTTCTAACGTCTATAATCGGTTTTACAGCAATATATCTTTGAAAATTTAGGAATCCTAACGGTTGGATTTATTTGGAAGGAGGTAATTTAAATCAAATTGAAAAAATTAAATTTTAAAACAATAATTTTGAAAATTTTGTTTTAGGCCTGGATTTTGGCGGTGGAACGCCAGTACATATTTCGACTGGAGCCGCTGCGCTTGCATATGCGCTCGTTCTCGGAAAGCGTCAAGACCCAAGCGAGAAGCCTCCTCATAACATGACTCATGTAAGATGAAATACTTAAAAGTAAGAGAAAAAAAAACTTTTTTTTAACTTTCTAAAAATACGTTTCAATTTTATTTAGGTAATCATTGGCTGCAGTTTTATTTGGTAAATTTTTGGATTCAAACTTAAAAAAAGAGTTGAATTAATCTGTAGAAAAAAAATCAAAAAAACTGAATTAAAATAAAAATTGAACTCTAATTCAAGGATATAATTTTCCCAGGTTCGGATGGCTTGTAGCCAATGCTGGATCAGGACTTCAGCCCAATTACCGCGCAGTCGTGGTTTTCGTAACCACTAACTTATCAGCGTCAGTTGGCGGCTTGACTTGGGCTGTTACCGACTACATCCGAATAAAACCGCGCCGCTTCTCAGCCCTCGGATTCTGCTGCGGAGTTGTTTGCGGCCTTGTAGCAGTAACCCCTGCCAGCGGTTACGTTTCACCGTCGTCGAGTATTATCTTCGGCTTCCTGGGCTCTCTGGTTTGTAACCTATCGCTGTCGTGTAAGAAATTCTTGAGGGTGGATGACGCCTTCGACGTTTTCTGTGTCCACGGTGTCGGCGGCATTGTCGGAAACTTGTTGACCGCCATATTTGCTCAGAAGGAAGTGGCTGGAGTCGACGGAACTGAGATCAAAGGTGGGTGGCTGGACAGCCACTGGGAACAAATGTACTTGCAAGTCATCGACACTGCGGCAGGATTCGCCTGGTCATTTGTCATGACACTGATTCTCGTTTACACAATTGACAAGATACCGGGCCTCGCCCTGAGAGTTCCGCCTAAAAATGAAGAAATTGGATTGGACAAATCCGAATTAGGGGAATCCATGTACCAACACATTGAAGAGGTCAAAATGGCGGCCAAGTGTAACTGTGCATGCGGCAAAAATGAAATGAACGAAAAATCAGCAGTAAATGGAGGATTCCTCGGAGATTCTGTTATTGAAATGAGCTCGAATCCCAGCGCAAGCGTATATCCCTCCCTCGAAAACAAAGTTATAAATGGAACAAAAAATATGTCGGAATAAAATCCTTGTAATAAGCATTTATTTTTCAAATTGAGCGTTTTTTATTTATATCCTGAAAAAGGCTTAAGCAAAAATACTTGGGTCCAACTTTGAAGGCGTAAATTCATTGTTAAAATTAGTACAAACTTTTGTGAAAATGCATTCTACTTTGAATGAGAACACTGATCTTTGACCTGGCAAGTGATATAGCTATCTCTTCACTTATGAGGGGTCATTAACAGTGATTTCCCTTAAGTGGAATAGATTAAAATAAGTTGGAAATACTGAGCTTTCATTTCTCCGTTCGAATTTTCGCTATAAACATCTAAAATTTAAGCGTTCCAGCTTCCTTGTTTACTTCTATTGTTTGTTTGTGTTTGCCATTCAAATCTTTCGCCAAAGAAAATGGAAAACGAGCCATTGTACGAATTCTGCAATAAAGTGAAAATTGGCGACTATTTAGTTAACTATGTAAAACTAGGATCGGGCCCTACTCCAATTTTTTGCTACCCCGGCCTCCTTGGTAAATAGAACAATCTTTAAAGTCGAAAATTTTCAAGGAATATTTTTTAATTTTTTTTTAAAAATATAGGTTCATTCAGACACTCTTCAAATAAGTTGATGCAAAGAATCGCTAATGAAGAAAACGGACAAAAATATACCGTTTACACATGGGACACCCCAGGTAAGTCGAACTCTCAAAATTAATTGAGCACTTAATTAAAATAATTTTCCATAGGCTATTACTTGAGTAGTCAGTCACCACGCAAAAGTGATGACATTTCATTTGATGCTGAGGTCGAACTCTGTTTGCAGCTTTTGCACGTATGAGAATTTAAATTCGACATTTTTAAACATTCAAATTAGCAAAATTCTAAAATGTTTTTCTGGTACAACATTCTAGTTTCTGGAACCCATCAAGACAAATTGGAGATTAATTGGATACAGTGCTGGAAATCAAGTTGCAATTCGATTTACCATCAAGTATCCTTACCTTGTCGAAAAATTAATTATATGGGGCGGATGGGACTTATTTGACGAGGATCATTTACCTACTCATTTAAGTATAACTATTTAACTTTAATTTACTTAAAACGTTTAGCTTCAATTCCCAGTATTTTCTATTCTGTATTTCTAAATTTTGTTTTTCGTTTTAGATCTCCGGAACTTAAAATCAATGCATCCAGATTTTTTGGCAGAACGATTACGATGGTTTGGCGTTTCGTATGACGAATTTGAGAAAATATGGCACACCTGGATGGATATGATCCAGCGTGAATTTTTTAATCAAAATAAAGATCAGTGGGTGAAGCGCTATGAGCGCATTACCTGTCCAACGCTGATTATTGCAGGAGAAAATGATCAAGTAGCAAAAGTTTCTCAATCTGAACACTTTCATCAAGAGATCAAGGGGTCAAAGTGAGATCTACTAAAATTTATTTAATTTTTTTTAATCTAAAATAATATAAACAAAACTATAATTTCAGACTTGAAGTAATTCTTGGAGCTACTCACGGGATGCAGGCCACGCACGCCGAAGAAGCCTATTTGCTAATCCACAATTTTTTAAATTCAGTTTTCTAAGTTTTAATTTTGATAAATGAAAGCATTTCATTCATAAAATAGACTGAAGTTTTAAAATTTTATTCTTGTTTTATTTCGGCCAGGTAGAATATGTCTAAAAACAATGATTATTACTTTTCGTACAATAAAAAATATTTAATTAGCTTTACTACTGTACAATATTAAAAGCTTAAGAATTGGGAATATCTTCGATTTTTGTATTTTTGAACGAACTTTATCCAGAACTTTAATAAAATTCAGTTGAAAGCACCGATAAAATTATCCCACGGTTAACTTTTTTTAACTGATTTTTTTAAGCTTTTGGCAAAAAAAAAGTAACTTATTTGTTGCTGCAATACTTAGAGACCAATTATACCAGGAACAAACTGGTAATTGTTGTGCTATAGTCCAATGTCACGTAGAATCCTTGAAGAGTTCATCCCTAAGGCATTTACTCCAGAATTATCAAATCCATTTACCTGTACTTATCCTTTACAAAGGGTAATTAGTAGGAACGAAACTAATATTTTCAAGCTTGAAAAATAGTTGGTTCCTGTCCGCTGACAAGTTACGCTGAGTTCTTGATTTTATTTGTATGCAATAGATTGTGGTCAAAATGGAGCTGGAACCATTATCTGAATTTTGTCACCAAGTGAAAATCGGCGACTATAACGTCACTTACGTCAAATTAGGATCAGGCTCAATTCCAATCTTTTGTTTTCCTGGACTATTGGGTAAAATGAAAGATCATTTCAATTAAAATCGCACCAGCATATTTTTGTATAATAAGTTCTTACCGTAAAGGTACGATGAGACACTCGGGCGTGGAACTATTGCAAAGCATTGCCAACGAAGACGATGGACAGAAGAATAGCGTTTACACTTGGGATCCGCCTGGTATTTTAATATTAACATGAATAAATTACAAGCTTCCATTCAACTTAACTTGTGTAATTAGGTTACTTTTTGAGTCGTCCACCATTACGGAAAAGTGAAGACGTTTCAATCGCTGCAGAGGTGGAGCTGGCGGCTCACTTAATTAGGGTATGTTTAACCTTAAATTTAAACATATTTAACCATAATGCTTAACTTTAAACAATTTAAAATAAGTAGCACCTTGGACATACCAGCTGGATTTTGATGGGATGGAGCGCAGGAGGGCAGGCAGCAATTCAATTTACAATCAAGTATCCTGAATTAGTACACAAATTGATCGTTTGGGGTACGTGGGATTTGTTCGAAGATGATCATCTTCCTGTTCATTTGCGTAAGTGGCATTAATATTAAATTAATGGTTATACATTATTATTAAATCATTAGATTACGAGTACGACTCGTAATGTTTCCAAATTACTCTAATTACAAAATTAGAAAATTAGTAGTATTGAAGTAGTATTTAAACCCAGATCTGAAAGAGTTCTAAAAATTGAAATAATTTTGGCACCCACTTACAAGGTTTATCATCGTCAATTTATCATTAATAAATATATTTATATTATTTTATTAGTACAATTCTAGGTTACATAAATATAACACAGATTGGAATTTGTAGATCATCGCGATTTAAAAGCGTTGGACGCTGAATATCTGAAGGATCAAATTAAAAAGCATGGTCTGAGTTACGATGATTTTGAAAATAACTGGCACGCTTGGGTGGACATGATTCAGCGGGAACATTTCCAACAAGATAAGGCACAATGGATCAAGCGATTCGAGGACATGAAATGCCCGACGCTTATTATCGCTGGAAGCGAAGACGATTTGGGACCGCTTTCTCAAGCACAACACCTTCATGAACACATTAAATCCTCAAGGTCAGCATAGAAATTATTATTTTAACCTTTCATTAAACTGTGAATTCCCGGCATTTTCAAATTGGATTTCTAAACGTTTAGATTGGAAGTAATCGAAGGAGCTCCTCATTGGATGCAGCTTACTCATCTCGAAGACCTATACGCGCTTATTCACGACTTTTTATAATTTTAAAATTTTTTAACTTGTTCTGAACGAATTTTAAAACAAACTGACGTTAGGTATATTTTAATTTTGCCAAGCAAACCCTGCGTCGCTTCTGCTCAAGCACAAACGCTTTTTGTTTTTCTACTTTGGGCTGAGAGTTTGACAGACACTTTGGAGCATCTTTTGTTATCGCTGTCGCTTTACAGTACTTTTAAGTGTTACATTTTATTAATTGTTTTCTTTTTTTAACAAGTCATAACTTTAACAGTTCACTGTAAAAGTGTTTTAAAATTTTGATCTTTGACTGACAAAAGTGAAATAAAAAGGACAAAGTGATGTGGAGTTTCCAAAATTTTGTAGTAGTACACCTATATGCGTGGACAATAACTATCTTCTCGTCTGAAAAATGTTACGCTGATTTGGAAGGAGAAAACATGAAAATTGCAGAATTGAATACAAATCTGAACGCTGAAAAGCTGAAAATATTCGAGTGTCCAGAAGGAATCAATTGTCAAGTTGGAAATCCGATTCGTGAGCCAAGCTGCGTTGAGCGCAAGCGCACGCTCAGACTGAATAACACTGATCAGTATATACTCGTTGACGCTGAGCCTGGGCGGACAATTCAGCTCGAATGTCACTACTGGTAAAATTGTCTGTCAAAACAGCGCTTCTCTTAAAAATAACCGTAACGCTTTGTTTAGTCATGAACAAGAGGATACTTCCGTTCACAAGGTGTGGCATTATTATGAAAGGTTCTTAGCCTCAAAACGCTTCAAAACTGTGCCGCTTCATCTTGACTATCCCGAAGAGGCACGAAAATTTGTCGTTGATGACCAGGATTTTCGATTAAGTATCCGGAACTTTGCGGAAGCCGACGGCGCTCTGTATTTTTGTCAAGGACTTAATGACGCTTCATCAAAGTTTAACTTCCTTGTAGAAGTTAACGCAATTTTTTAAACTGGTGTTCCAATTCCTGAAAAGGTTGGAAATATTCTCTAAAATTTTGTTTGAAACTTTGCACTTTGAGTAAAAATTTTTTGCTGTTCTAAATTTTGTAGCCGTTGGCCAATCAAGCGACCTGGAACCGAAACGAGGCAGCTTGGAAGATTATTTGGAATATAACAAGGAACATATAGCACCACTTAATAAAAAGCTCCATTCTGAATACAAGAAGGATTTCAAAAATTGGTTTTCAAACTCAGCGGAAAATCTCAGATATAACGCAAGCATTTAAGTTTGAAAAATCTGTTATCGTTATTTGTTTTAACGTTTTATTTGGGCGCAGATATCGCATAAATGGTCGAAATGGGGTAAATGTCGGAGTTGCGGACGTGAGCATGGAGTGCGCATGCGTACCGGTACCTGTCAACTTGAAATCCCAGCCTTGTCAAGCGAAGATGATGGGTCAGCGAAAAGTGGAACCGGAATGCTGATTGGATACAAGTTCTCCTGTCACTCGGCCATGCTCAAACGTTTTCTCACGTCAAAACTTCAAAAAGGCATCAACGCCATTTTGGATT
>VYYI01003155.1:0-12892 GCA_021029175.1 Bilobella aurantiaca
GTATTGGTGATGGCGATTGGCGGTGTCCTTTTAATGCATGGAAAAGGGCACATTCCTTTTTATATTGGTTTAGCAATGGTTCTTGCTTCTGCCTATTTTTGGTGGCGAGATGTTGTTCGTGAAAGTGAAATGCCTGGCATTTATACGCCTGAAGTGGAACACGGTCTGCGAGCAGGGATGGTGTTATTTATTGCCTCAGAAGTGATGTTTTTTGTGGCGTTTTTTTGGGCTTATTTCCATGCTGCTCTTTTTCCTGTGGATGCCACAGGCGGTGTTTGGCCACCTAAGGGGATTAAGACTTTTGACCCTTTTCATTTACCCTATTTTAATACGTTGCTCTTACTGCTATCGGGCACAACTGTGACCTGGGCTCACCATGCGTTGTTAGAAGGAAATCGCAAAGAAATGCTCCAAGGGTTGGGAATCACAATTCTATTAGGAGTTAGTTTTAGTATTGTTCAAGCAATTGAATATTCTCATGCAGCTTTTGCTTTAAAAGATGGAATCTATCCTTCAACTTTTTTCTTGGCCACAGGATTTCACGGTCTTCATGTGATTATTGGAACAATTTTTCTTGCTGTTTGCTGGATCAGAGCCTGGCGTGGTGATTTTACACAAAAACATCATATTGGTTTTGAGGCTGCTGCTTGGTATTGGCATTTTGTGGATGTTGTTTGGTTATTCCTATTTGTTTCTATTTATTGGTGGGGATATCAACCCATTCTTCATTAACGAGACCGTTGCCTAAGTGCGATGTGAAGTTTCTTGCATGAATGTTTAACTTTTGAAAGGAGATTAAACCTATTGTTCTGCCGATAGAACCTACAGGTCCATGCGAAGATGGCAACGTCTTGGTATGAAGCGATCTGGACAACGACCTTACTGAAAAGCTTTTGAATCCGTGAGGGGAAGAAAGGGCTACAAGCATCATGTAGCCAAAGGTCTAGGTTAGAGCAACAAGGCTAACATTAAGTGAACTACTGTTAAACACCGTCACAGTCAATGAGCCAAAGATGCTGACAGGCTCACCCAAAAGGGAAGTGATCAAGATATTGCGTTGTAGGCACGCAATACGCAGATGAAGAATCACCGGTGGAAAAGTAGAGCCTAAATTGTTCATTAGGTCATGCAAGAAGAACACAGTAAGCCTGTATCTTCTCCCCTTAGTGGGAAGGGAATCTCGTAAGAGATTTCTGATGGAGGTGCAGGTAAAGGAAAGATGGAGAAAGCGAAGGCTTCTTTGTAATGAAGAGGATAGGAGTTGCAATATTACTCCACGCGAAAGCGGGCAGACTTCCATTGGGTCTCTTTTGACGAGATTGTTTTGAATAAACTTTTAAAGGAGGAAAGCAAATGACGGTTAACTTACTAGCTATAACTGGTGCATCTCCTGACATACCTGGAGGATGGCACAGTATCAACTGGAAGCAATGCTACCATAATGTTCAAAGGATTCAGGCGCGTATCGTCAAAGCAACACAGGAAGGAAGGTGGAACAAGATAAAATCTTTGCAACATCTTCTCACACATTCATTTAGTGGAAAGGCAATCGCTGTAAGGCGAGTGACAGAAAATAGAGGCAAGAAGACTCCGGGAATAGATCAAGAAACCTTGTCAACACCGGATAAGAAATATCAGGCTTTATTGTCCCTAAAGAAAAGAGGTTATAAATCTCTTCCTTTAAGAAGGGTTCTTATTCCTAAATCTAATGGGAAGAAAAGACCTTTGGGGATTCCAACGATGAAAGATCGAGCAATGCAAACACTCTATATGTTAGCTCTTGAACCGATTGCTGAAACGCAAGGAGATCTACACTCCTATGGGTTTCGACGAGAACGATCAACAGCGGACGCTATAGAGCAGTGCTTCACAGTTTTAGCAAAACGGTGCGGTGCGCAATGGATTCTAGAAGCTGACATTGAAGGATGCTTTGACAATATTAATCACGATTGGCTTTTAGCTAATATTCCTACGGACAAGAAAGTTTTACAGGAATGGTTAAAGGCTGGTTTTATAAGCGGAAAGTTACTTCATCCAACAGATCAAGGAACGCCTCAAGGCGGAATCATATCTCCCCTTTTGGCTAACATGACGCTTGATGGATTGGGTAGACTTCTTAAAGAAAAATATCCGATGAAGATATCTTCTCGGAAGCCAACCCATAAAGTAAATTTTGTTCGGTATTGTGATGATTTTATAATCACAGCAAGAACAAGGGAGATGCTTGAAAAAGAAATTCTCCCGCTAGTTGAATCCTTTTTGAATGAGCGAGGACTTAGGCTTTCGCAAGAAAAGACAAAAATCACTCATATAGATGAAGGATTTGATTTTCTAGGGCAAAACTTACGCAAATATAAAGGAAAGCTCTTAATAAAGCCTTCCAAGAAGAGCGTTAAGAAATTCCTAGAATCTATTCGGCAATTTACTCAGAAGAATAAAACGATGACACAACATGCTCTTATTGAAGGATTAAATCGAAAAATAAGAGGATGGTGCCAATATCATCGGCATGTGGCATCCAAACAGACTTTTAGCAAAATAAGGCATGAACTGTGGAAAATCTGTTGGCTTTGGGCAAAAAAACGCCACTCTTCCAAAAATCGTCAATGGATAAAGGACAAATACTTTCTCCATGATGGCAAGGAAGATTGGTGCTTTGCTTTAGTAGTCAAAGATCCACGCACCGGGAATAATAGAAGGGTTACTTTATATAACCCAGCTAGAGTTCCTATTAAAAGGCATGTCCAAATAAGATCAGCTTGCAATCCCTATGATCCAACTTGGCGCGATTATATTCAGAAAAGAAGTCACTCTAAAACAGAGAGAGAGCTGAAACGCAAAGGGTTAGATCAACTCTGGAAAACGCAGGATAAAATCTGCCCTGTGTGCGATCAGCCCATAAGCCTAACAAGCGAATGGGACGTTCATCACATAAAGGAAAGATCAAAAGGTGGCGGTGATTGTCCCTCAAACCTAATCATGCTGCATCCAAACTGTCACAAACAAGTCCACCATTCTAAAGGAATAAAACTGTGAAATTGGGTCTTATTATAAGGCTTTTAAGAGGCTTGAGCCGTATGACGCGAAAGTGTCACGTACGGTTCTTAGGGGACGGAAGGAATGGCAACATTCCCTCTGTTACCCGACACATTGATCAAACAATCCTATCCATCTGTTGAAGCTATGGCACAAAAGATGTCCGTTTCCTTGAAAAGTCTTGATCAGGAAGCGCACCGTCATGATCTGCGGCAGACCTCGGAAATTTACTTAAGTGGAATGGGCGCTCATTCTGTCTTAGCGGCTAAGGAACTGCGGGCATGGCTTGATTTTGATAAGGAATCAGGATCCAAGCAGACATTCGGGATGTTAGCAGAATCAAAGATCTTTCCCAAAGATCTGATTACTCATATTCAAGAAAAAGAAACTCAGTTTAAAACATCACAGGTTGAGCAAGCAAAGCAAGGGATCTCCTCCACAACTTCTCAAACCACAAAGTTTTCACAAAGCTTCAAGGTTAATGATTTCCCAAATCTGCATGAGTCTTTAAAGGAGCGGATAGGAGAGTTGAGTCAAACCCTACTTGGAGATCCGTCAAGCCGCAGTGCTTATCAATACAGGTATGGGCGTAAAGGCTCAATTTCGGTAATGGTCAGCGGTTCTAACCAAGGGCTTTACTCTAACTTTGAAACTGGTGTTCATGGCGGTCCGTTAAAGATGATTGAGGATCGGCTTCAACTGTCATCAAAAGATGCGACAGGTTGGGCAAAAGACTGGTTAGGGCAGACTTTGACGCCAATTCCGACAAAGTCTATAAACCAAAAGCAATCGATAAGGATAGATAAAGACCAGGGAACAACCTGGGCACCGATTCTGCCCGTGCCAAGTCATGTAACGGCTCCTCATATTAAAGATAATCCTTATCTATCGTATATGACCAAGGATAAAGAAGTTACCTCTGTGTATGCTTATAAAGATCAGCAAGGACAAACCCTGGGCTATGTCGCTCGCATTGAAGATAAAGATGACTCGAAGATTACGCCAACCTTAACTTATTGTGAGAATGATAAAGGCCAACAGCACTGGCGCTGGAAAGGATTTGGCGATAACCGGCCTCTCTACGGTCTTGACCGGCTTCAAGATCATAAACCTGTTCTGATTGTTGAAGGTGAGAAAGCCGCCGATGTTGCACAAAAACTTCTACCTACTCATGCGGTTCTCAGTTGGCCAGGTGGAGTAGGGGCTGTTAATAAAGCAGACTGGTCTCCCCTAATCGGACGAGATGTGACGATCTGGCCAGATAATGATGTACCAGGACAAAAAGCGGCAGCACAGATCACGCAGACGCTTACTAATCTTAATCAAAATGAGGTAAAAGAACCTCATGTAAAAATTATTGATCTTCCTAAAGATTTACCTGCAAAATGGGACTTGGCTGATAAAATGCCTGAAACTCTGACTGTAGAGAAAGTTCAAAATATTGTTGCAGGTGTGGTTGAGGAAAAAACTCCAAAACAAAAATCATTTACAGAGACGATGAAAGAAGTAGCTGAAGAGTATAAATCGATGACATTAGATCAAGTTTTTGCGGACATTCAGCGCCAAAACTTAGATATAGGTCCTTCTAGTAAGTCAGCATCGTTTATTCAAGAACCCGGACTTCAACATCAGCAGAAAGATGGAGTGCTAGGATGGGGTAATGCAATCAAGGAGAATCATTCTATTGATCAAGATTTACAAACGGTAAAATTGGAAGAAGGCAAGGTTCAAAATCTTGTTACAGGTACGGTTAAGGAAAAAACTCCAAAACAAAAATCATTTACAGAGACGATGAAAGAAGTGGCTGAAGAGTATAAATCTATGACATTGGATCAAGTTTTTGCAGATATACAGCGCCAAAACTTAGGTATAGGTCCTTCTAATAAGTCAGCATCGTTTATTCAAGAACCCAGACTTCAATATCAGCAGAAAGAAGAGATGCTGGGTGGGAGCAACGTAACCAAGGAAAACCATTCTCCTTATATCTCATTACAAACAGGAGAAATAGGGGAAAATAAGACCTTACAAGCTCCATTGGTTAAATCTATGCCTCCAAAAAACAACTATGATTTAGCAAGTGACTTCTTAAAAGAGTACCGATCATTTGTTCGTGCTGAAGAAACGGAAAATTTAACTGATGATAAGAAAGTTGCTTTTGAAGAAAAATCTTTAGCCTTCATGAAGAATAACAAAGGAGCATATGAGATTGTGAAAGATTCATATCCTGAAATTGGCAAAAGAGTTGAGAAAATAGCTATGGAACAAGAAAGAAACCGAGAATTATTGTTATCGCAAAGTAGAGGGATGGATTTCTCCAGATAAAATAGAAAGGAAATAATATGGAAAAGAATGATGATCTTCATAAACAAGATTCTGTAAAAGAGCTAAGCCGGTCTTTGTACTTAATTAATAACGTGCACCAAAACTTGGCTAATGAAAGAGAAAATATCGCGGATGCAGTTTCTCAAATGACGTATTTATCGCAAGAGCTTAAAGGATGTTCCCAAAAAATTACAGAAAAGATGCTTCACCTTGATAAGTCAACGCAAGAAATTATTTCGAAAGAAATGCAAAGGGTATCTCAGTCTATTACGGAAGAAGTAAGCAATAAAATACTTGATCTTTTGGGTGCAAAATCTGATGAATTAGTTGAAAACTTACAAAGCACCACAGATAAGTGTGAGGATGATTTAAAAAAATCGAGTAAATCAATATCATTTTTTTCCAAATGGTTTTTTGCTGCCCTTATTGTAACGGCTTTAACGTCGGGATTGAGTGGCGGATGGTTAGTGCATTACCTATTTCCTAAGATGGATCAACAAATGCTTGCCCAATTTCGCTCTGGCGAAGCGATGCAAGCGATCTGGTCTAAGCTTGATCCAAAAGAAAGAGAAAAACTAGGTTCTATATATATGACAAATCCTACAAAAAACAAAAAGTAGGTTTTAATGATCTGAAAATTATTCTGTCCCTATGTGTTCAATATTTGCATTCTTGGTATAAGTTATACTTTTTAATGAAAATGATTAAAACGGTTGTGGACACCCCTTATTTATAAGTCCAAAAATTATATTAACGAAATTTAGAACATACGAAATATTTAGGGCATTCTTTTTGTTGCAATTTATGCCAAGCTGTGTACTGGAAAGCTAGTCCGCAAAGTTTCTCAAGGACCGACCTTCAGTAATGATGGGTGATTACTCTATAAGTTCTTTATTTGTATTTTAGAGAAAATGCCCGAAATATTAGCGCACAAATAAAGCCAAAGATCGTAATATCTTTTTTACCACAGATTGTGATATTTTATTTAAAATAAATTCTTTTATATAGAGATATACCCATGTTTTGTAGGTTTCGCTCCTCTCACTTATTGGCAACAACTCTTTTAGCAACATCCCTCTTCGTTTCTAGCTCAAGAGCAATGGAAACTTTAGATGAATTATCACCCACTTCCCAAGGAAAGATTTTCCAATCGAAGACCGCGTGTGACTTTTTTACTAAAACAAAAAATGATCCGTGCATTATTTTATCCATTGATGGTGGAGGAACGCGCGGGATTATCCCTGCTCGTATTCTTCAGCGCCTTATGCAGGACTTAGAAGCTTTTTTGGTCAAAGAAACACCACAAGTAGAATCTCTTCCCCAAGCGCCGTCACCATCACTTTGCCTTTCCACATTATTTGATGCTGTGGGAGGTACCTCTACAGGAGGCATTATTGCTGCTGCCCTTGCCATGCCCCACTCTCAATCTCCGTATTTATCTAAATTTACCACAGATGAAATTATTCAGTTTTATGAACGAGATGGCGATAAGATTTTTCCCCCAGGGGGAGGCATAAAGCGTCTTTTTAAAGGAACAGGAGGGTGGGGCCTTTTCTCACCTAAATATGAAGTAAAGACCTTAGAAGGAATTCTAAAACGGAATTTTGAAGAAGTGGAATTAAAAGACACCCTTATCCCTTTAATGTTAACAGCTTATAATCTTGATACGGCAAAACTAGATATTTTAAGTACTTACCAAGCTCAAGAAACAGCACAAGGCCATTTCCATAATTTCTATCTACATCAAGGAACGCGAGCAACTTCTGCCGCTCCTACTTATCTTGCAGGTTCAGTTATTTATAATACTCGTGGGGACGAATATCACTATGCTGATGGAGGCTTAAGTGCTAATAATCCGTCTCTTTCTGCCTATACCCATTATTTAAGAAACAACCCTCAAATAAAAAAATCAATTGTTTTATCCTTGGGTTGCGGCGTTTGCCCTGAAGAGAACCTTGCAACCTTAGGATCTAGAGGAGCCGTTGCCTGGGCGCCCAATATTTCTTCTGCGATGATAAGCGGATCGATGTTAATGGTTGACCAAGTCATGGAAGATCTAAAGCATACAGGAAGAGTAGAATATCATCGTCTGCAACTTGAATTATCAAGAGAGCTAGCAGCTCTTGATAATTCAGCCTCAGATCAACTCCGAAAACTAAAATTAAAAGCAGATAGTCTTGTTGAAACAAAAGAATATCAAAAGATACTAGACGTTTTAAAAAATGAATTAGCACGCCGGCAATACTATACTATGGCATGGATGATAAATAATATTACTCAAGAAAAGTTTGATAAAACTACCCCTTATTTAGATTTTAGCGATCTATTTATGGGAAATAGGGGGTTGTGGGAAGTTAGTCGCTTCTTGATTGAAAGAGAAAGAAGTTCTGAAAACAATGGGTTGTTTACAAAAATCACAGATATTCAAGAGATAAATTTATCGGGAAACAATTTAAGTGATCAATGTATTTCCACTTTACTAGCCTACCCCAGCCTTAAGAAAGTAGTTTTAGATCGTAATCAGTTGACTCTTAACGGAATTAAAGACCTTCTTACTCATCCCGTATTGAGAGAAATTTCCCTAAAAGAGAGTGGAATTATATTAGATGCTTCTTTATTGGATAATCTCTTGATAAGGAAAGCGCTTCAGAATCCTATCTTACTTAATCTACGTAAGAACGAAATAAAGAATAATGTGAATTTAGTTCAAGCATTATATGAGAGTAAAATTCCGGCAAATATTTCTTTTGATTGGTCAATACAAGAAGCTTGGTATCATAAGCTTTTTGAGGCTCCCTTGTCTAAGGAACGACTGGAAACACAGTTAAATATACTGAATCCTTATATAAAGGATGCCAACCATGCTGGGAAAGCCTTATATTGGATGGGACATATATATGGTCATGAAAAGCATTGCTTCTTGGCACTAAGTGATTTAGAGCGTTTTAAGAAATCTTTTGAACTGTATGAAGAAGCTGCAACAGCTTATAATCATCCCCCTGCGCACTTTGTTTTAGCTAACTTATTTGAATCTGGCCGTAATCCAGAAATACAAGCGCGCATAGATAAACATATGCAAGACTTCCGCCAAGCTAATCCAGAGCGTGAAGAAAAGATTTATAAGTACGAAGAGGGTCATTGGCAAATTATAAAAGCATTAGAGCATTATGAAAGCAGTTCTGTTGATAAAAATTGGTATCAAGGTATTACAAAACATCGATTAGACGGACCTTCTCAAGCTTTACGTAAAATGGCGCGTATTTATCAACAGCATTGTGGATTAAACCCTCATTTACCAAATTACTTTGGTATCTCTAAAGATCAGGCTTTACAAAAAGCAAAAACTCTTTATCTGAAAGCTAAAGAAGTATATCTTATGCAACAAAAAGCTTACCCTGAGGTATATAAGACCTATGAAGCAGCATCGCATGATACAACAGATCTTGACGTGATAAATGACCAATTAGAAAAAATTAAGAATTTATTATCATAAAAAGAGGGGTTCTCTAGAACGCGAAGAGGGTGTTAATCTATTAAGTCGGCCACAGAAATAGAAGCTCTTCTGCATTTCTAGTGAGATTAAGGGAAATGGATTGTTTCAAGGTAGATTAAGGATCATATAAATCTTTGGGTTTTCATGTAAGAGAAGTTAGCCCCCTAGTAGATTCTTGATATTTTACTAGAGATGAAAAATAGCTAAAAGAATGCGAAGTATAAAAATGATGTGGCTACAGTATACCGGACAGTCTAAACGAGATAATCTCAAAGAAAGGAAGTCCGGAAAATGTCACCCAAAAAACTTAATACCTATCCATCAGAATTTAAAGAATCAGCAGTAAGATTAGCGTTGGAATCAGACCACCCCGTTGCTCAAACAGCAAAAGAATTAGGCATTAATGTCAATACATTACATACTTGGATTAGTAAATATTCTAAACCTCAAGTAACAGTGATCCCTATGAACCTTCATCAATTTGACGAAATCAAGCAGCTAAAAAAAGACCTAGCTCGTGTGACGCAGGAGCGTGACCTCTTAAAAAAGGCTGCTGCGTACTTTGCCAAACAGTCCCTTTAAAGTACGCGTGGATTAAAAAGAACGAGGGTATTTTTCCCATTTCAGTGATGTGTAAATTTATGAAAGTCTGTCGCAGCGGGTATTATTAATGGCTCACTAGACTGCAATCTTGCAGACAGAAACAAGATGAGACGTTACTTAAAATCATTGAATCCCTGTTTAAAGAAGGGCGTAATACCTATGGAACGCGGCGAATGAAGAAGAAATTGGCTCAGCAGAATAGGATTGTCAGTCGAAGGCGAATTAGTCGGTTGATGGAGCAAGGAGGGCTAGTGTATAAGGTAAAACGCAAATTTAAAGCGACAACAGATTCAAAACATACGCATTCTATTTCGCCTAACTTATTGGCAAGAAAGTTTAATGTTGTGGAGAAGAATCGATATTGGGTCGGAGATATCACATATATTCCCACCCAAGAAGGGGGGCTATATCTAGCTGTCGTCCTAGACCTTTATTCTCGGCAAATTGTTGGCTGGTCTATGAGTAATCGTATGAAAGCTGAGTTAGTTAATAATGCTTTGCTCATGGATATTTGGAAGCGAAAGCCAGGTAAATGACTCATTTGGCATACTGATCGGGGAAGCCAATATGCCTCAGATAGCCACCGAAATATCTTGCGTGACCATGGTATTCTTCAGAGCATGAGTCGTAAAGGAAATTGCTGGGATAATGCTGTTGCAGAAAGCTTTTTTCATACTCTTAAAACAGAGTTAACCCATCATTACAAATTTAAAAATAGAGAGGAAGCCAAGCAGATGATATTTGAGTATATTGAGGTATTTTATAATCGAATCAGAATCCATTCGGCAAATGATTATTTGTCCCCAGTAGACTATGAAGTTAGACAAAAATCTGCTTAACAGCTTGTCCGGTAAACTGTTGACACATCAAGCGATTATGGAAGATCATGCACGAACATGTATCGAACAACAAATATTATGAAAAGGGGAAGGCTTTTGTGGAAGCCGTCAAAATCTTTTTTAATACGACTGTCCATGAGATCAAAGAGCTCATTCGTAGTAGAGTGACGGACAATTTTCAGGCCCTTAATACCCAATTTCCATTTTGATTGGGTATATATCTTAACTTGAGAAAAAAATATTATGGATAATAGTTATGCTACAAAAAACTATAAAAGATAATCTTATGCGCTCTCGGTACTCATTTCATTGTAATCTTTTAAAACTTTCATGTTTTTCTTTAATCTTTATGTCTCCGCTTAATGGTTTCTTACCTTGTAAAGCAATGGAAAACACTAATACTGATCAAGAATTTCAGGTTCCTTTCCGTAACTCTGTTTATCGCAACACCTTGGCTCCTTCTAAGAATTTAGAACAACAAGAGTTAGCTGAAAGAGTAAAAAAAGTCCTTGAGCTACAGCCTGATCCTTTAAGAAATACAATTTGGTATGTAACGTCTTTAAAAAACAAATATCTTGATAATTCCTACCAAATATCATTGGATGAATGGCTAACTGAGATGTTTCAACTTAGGGATCCAGACTATCTTCCAGCAGTCATAGAACTCCGAGTATCTAAACAACGTGGAAGATTATTAAATGATCTTAATATAGTTCTAGATAACACTCGGTATGGGATAAACCAATTCTCTCAAGAAAATATTCTCCCATTTTTAAACCAAGAAGAAAAAGAACTGCTTATAAAACATATTGAAAATCTTTGTGATTTTTATGATGGCTACAAAAATATCATGGAACGGATAGATTTACCTAAACCTTATATTATTGTTACTAGTGATCTATGGCCAGGTCAATTCTATCGTCTCTCTCAAGAAAAAGGGCAAGAGCTACGAGAAGCTTTAAAAGGAGGTGAAGAAAATAGCCATCAAACAGCAAGATTAGGTAATGAAAATCAGGAAGTTTATTTTAAATTAGGGGATATCGGAGATAAACATTCCCTAGATCCCCATAAAGAGTATTGCATTCAGTCTTTATATCAGGCACTCCAATATGAAATGCCCTCTACAGGCATTCTTTATTTAGAAGGAATTTTAGAGCACCAAGTTCATGGTGGAATCTATCCCTATAATCGGCTATTTCAAGTATCATTAGGAGTATTGGGAAAAACACTAGAAAAAGTTCTAGAAGAAGATCCCTCACTCTCTCAGCATCCATTAGATATCACTTCTTATGCTCGACAAATGACAGGAGCCTTATTTACAGGCCCTGAAGATGGTAGCCCCAAGAATTTTATTGTTCAGGAATTTTCAGGTCTTAATAACGTAAAAAAATACCAATTAATTAGTATTGATAATGATCAAGTGTTTATAATGCACAAGCCACCTCACTCAGTTCTTTTAACATTACCTTTTCTTGATCAGTTCTTACCTGATCAATTGAAAGATTGGATAGCCTTTGTTGATGAAGACGCTGTTCTGTATGAATGGTTTTTAAGATTACAACAAAGGCAAAGAGAGTTTGAGTTATTTCAAGAAAGTACAATTCAAGTAGCGCCTTCCCCCGGTTGCTTAGGTCACTTTCTGAAGTCAAGCGATGGATTAAAAGATTCGGCAGATTTAAAAACAGAAGCTATAAAGTCAAAAACGGAAACAATAGAAAAACCTTTTAAGGAATGCATTAAAGATCAAGAACCTTCTCAAGAGAAGGCCCTTTACTTAGCAAAGATTAGACAACAGATTATCCATTTAAAAAATAGGATTAAAGATTCTCGTCTCAATACATTAGGTTCTCTTTGGCAAGCGCTTGATCAAGATTCTTATAATTACTACCAATGGTTGAAAAGAGAACTTACCTCTAACGCGGGGAGAGATCCTTCTATTGCTGATTATACAGCAGCAGTATTTGGTAGATATTTAAAGTCAGAATTTAATATAGATTCAAGTGTTAGTCGTTTTCGCCAATCACAAACGGTTCCTCCACAACCTTTCACAGGCAATCCTTTAGACATTAACTCGCTATTGAATAACCCAAAAATTCAATGGAAATATGTTTTATCTAAAGAAATTCTTAAAGATACTACCCTTTCTTTGGAAAACCAAATTATCCTGACAAGATCACAACAGATAGTAGAAAAATTACGCACTTCTCTGTTTAAAGATGGAGAAGTAAGCGAAACTTCATTTCAACGTTTGAATCTTCCTGGCCGTAGTGCCGTTACGTGTTACCCTCATGTTAACCCTATCGTATATTTTAAGATGTATCCAGAGTTCCCTGGCTATGAATATGCGGCTAAACAATTTATGCGTGCATTAAATATTAATAACATCCCTAACAGCCTATTTATGGTTTTAAGAGGAAACACAGAATTCCTTCCTTTCTTGATTTCTCAAACTGTTCACGGCGATCTAGTTCAGGATGTTTGGCAATATAATCAAGTATGTAATGTATTGACATTAATGCCTAATTCTTTTGCTGTTTGAGCAACGGGGTGGTCTGATTCCAACGCTAATCTTACTGCTGATTCTTTAAATTCTGATGGA
>VYYI01003156.1:0-12885 GCA_021029175.1 Bilobella aurantiaca
CTTTAGCTCCTTTTACTCTTTAGCTCCTATTTTTAGGCCCTTTATTTTAGGCCCTTTATTTTAGCTCCTTTTTTTTAGCTCCTATTACATGGAATCATGAACTCGCATTGATTCCTCGCCAAAAACCGGTTTTGACATTTAGACATTTTCTCTCTGTACATTTTTCCCTTATGATTACTTTTCTACCTGTCATTATACCTGAGGTAGACTTTAGATGAATTCAATGCTAATTTTAGTTGTAAATTCAATCAGGGCCCGAGTGCGCGGCGGGCGGTGAGAGAATTTTTTGGATTTTGGCCATTTTGTGTGTACAAAACTCTCTCTCCTGTCCAGAGTGCTGCATTGTAGCCTTTCAATGAAAAAAGGGCTCCCTTGCCTTAGCAAAACTCGTTTTGAACGCAGGCGCACAACTCTAAAAGAAGGGATCTCCAACTCCATTCTCCTCTCAGTCTCCGCTCCTCAGTCACCAAGCGAAGCCTCAGTGAGTAAGAGCTGTACTTCTGGCGCTCTCTGTACTTTTCAACCAACCAATAGCAACGCTCGAAATTTTCGCATCTCAAGGCAGAGTTTCGGGAACTTGTGAGTTTTAGAGTTTTACAAAATTCACCTAAAATTGTAGGCTCAACTGACGCCAGTAGTTGTTTTGACGAGAAACTCTAAAAGTGAGTGAGTGAAATTGAGTTTTGAAAAACTTTTTTTTTGGAAACAGTTACAGTTACTTAGTTTTCAAAAAGTAACTTTTAGAAGCCCTACTTCTGTTAGAAGCCTTTTTAGACCCAATCTAAACCTAAAGGTGTGCGCACAACTCTACTCAACTGTGAAAGTAGAGTTTGAACAAACCTAATTTGTTTTGGATTTTGACAAAGTCGAGGTAAACAATTGTCGCAGAAAACTTTTTGAGAGTGTTAGCGCTGAATCGCTGAAAGTTTCGCTTCAATAGTCCTGAACGCCTAAAAAGAATCGCTTCAATAGCGCTGATCACTGAAAGCACTTCAAAATCGCTTTGGATCATTTTGTCAATATCAGGTGAGTAGATTTGTTCAAATTTCAACCGAAACCTAATCTAAACCTAATGGTTCAAGGAAGCATAAAATTTTATGGATATCTGTTTCGGAGAAGCATTTTTTTTTAGATTTCTTTCACAAAATTGAAAAATCGAAGGACAGAGCCTTTTTTAAAAACCTAAAGTTGTTGCGATTTTGAAATTTTTAGGTTGTGTTTGTTTTAGGTTTTGTTGTGTAAAAATTTAGGTTGACTTTAGGTTATGAAACTCCGTTTCATGAACTTCCTTTGTGTTATTTTTCGATTCAACTCTGCATGACTTGTACAAAAAAAACGAAGCGTGCATTTCTTCAAATCGTTTGTGTAATAATGCTGAGTTATTTGAGGGTGTGGGTGTGTGTGTGACTGTCGTGGAGCCCTTGAGGAGGTCCAATTTGAGATTCGTGTTCGGATAAGGGACCCTTACAGGGCCTGACCCTTGAATCTGACCCTTCGGTCACAGTGACCTCTCCCATTGTTCACCAAATGACTCAAAAAAGGGTTCGGAAGATCTCCAACTGAGAAGCGAGAAGGGACTTTTTCGAGATGTGAAAGGACCGGGCCCTGCGTCGACCCAAAATTCCTCATCTTCAGCCACGAATGAAAAGAGGGGGCCCTTGGAAACTCTATTACGGAAAATGAAGAATACTCTTCTACGAAAAATGAAAGGGGCTTATTGGAAACCCGGTTAGGAAAAATGAAGGGGGCCCTTGGATCTCTGTTACGGAATATGAAGGGGGCCCTTGGAAACTCTGTTACGGAAAATGAAGACGCAGAAATGACAAGAAGTGAAGTGGAAGATGTTGCTCAGCCGTTCTAAAGACTTGTTTTGAATTGTTTGAAAATTGTTTTCCTGGGGGACTTAAGGCGAATTTCCAGGATTTCCATTCCACTTTCTCCGCTCTACTTTCTCCAGGATTCTGGAGGATCCTGGAACTGGGCCCTGGTGGGAATTGGAGCCGTAGTAGGACTTTAAGTCCCTCTATAAGGCCCCTCTAAGTCCCCCTCTGCTATAAGTTGTCTCTCTGCCAGGGACCGTGTGGCAGATGATTTATGATGATGCCTCTTCCGTACTTTTACTTTCATTGAGACTGAGGTGGGAATTGAGCTCTCTGAGGATTTCCTGGAAAACTTTTAATAACTCCAGGATTTAAGACATGGATAAGATGAATGAGGGAAGGCCTGTCAGGGCCTGCCTGTCATGATGAAACGCTCTGTACATGTCAGGTGAAGGTGTCGTGGTGACCCCTTCCAAGGGCCCATGACCCTTCACCCCGCCATTAGTTCCGCTCCCTGACACTCGGAATTAGAATTGGAGTGAAATTTTGGGTTGTGGTTTTTGGGCTATTTGCGGGATTCGAAAACCCGAAATTCCAGGCAGCGTCCCTTCCAGCGTCCGATCTTCTCCAGGATTTATTTTGGCGGGTACTTTAAATTTATAGCGTTTTGCGGTTATAAAGTTCTGGAAGTTTGCTCTTCCAGAAAAGGGCCATTCTTCTCCAGGAAAGTGAACTTCCTGGAGCTTGTGGAATGGCCGCAGTGCTCATACTCCTAGAAAAACGCTGTTTTGATAATTTTAAAAAAGAAGCGGAAATTTCAATTTGATTTCTAAAATAGTTTTTTCTTATTGTAATGATTTACTTAAATAATAAACTACTTACTTTTACTTTTTTTTTTGTAAATTATTAGTTTTAAAATATATTCAGAATTATTCAAGTCTTGTTTTTAACTCTTCAACATTTATTTACCATTTCAAACCTTGTTTAAAAATTTTTTAACATTTTAAAGTGCTTTGAAATTGAGTTTGTTCAAATTTTGAAACTAAACCTTTTTCATAATTCCAAAAATGATTGTTTTAAATTTCCAAAAAATGACTGTTTTAAATTTACAAAACCTGTTTTAACTTACAAAATCAAATTTTTCATATTATGTTTTTACACATTTTTATGGTTACTTTTAGGTGTAGGGCTTAAAAAGATGAACACCAGGGGCAGATACGTGTTAAAAGTAAAATGAAGGAGTTTGGGCGTGGGTGTTTCAAAAATAAAAAATTTCTAATTTTGAAAACAAAATTATTCAAAGTTCAATTCAAAAGTACATTTTGTGTGTTTTTCTAAAATCTTGTTTTCAAAATTTACGCATTTTTAGGTTACGTTTAGGTTTTTTAAAGAGGTCAACACCAGGGGCAGAGAGGGGTTAAAAGTGGAATTAAGGAGGTTGCGCGTGGGTGTTTCAAAATGACTCTTGCGAAGTGTCCAAACAACGAAGAGATAAATCCTGTATTTCGAGCTCTGCATTTCCTAAACGCATTTCGACTTTTTCAAAAAACGAAAAAAGAAGTTTTTTTTTTTTTCAAAAACAGGTTTTGGTAAACCTTCTGGAATTGGAAAAGTGTCTGGTATTGTTTTAGGAGGAGATTATTGATAGCCCTGAATGGAAATGTGCCTTGAATACATTACATAATGGACCTTGTGATTAACCCGCCTTATCTCACGTGATCTCCCTCCGAGCCATTTTTTGAAAGTGAAAACGACAATTGGGTCACTCCTCGTGAATGATCTCCCTAATTACTACTCTAGTTGTGTTGGGCTTACTAATTGCTAATTCTAATTAATTACACCTGCCAATTAGGAAGGGCCCTTGTGAAGTGAGGGGGGCCTTGGACGCCTTTGAATCACTCAATCACGTCCGTCCATCCATCACTTGGGTTAGGTGCGTTTGAGGCTTAAGAGAAGGGCCCTGTCATGTAGGGTCCAATTTGCATTTAGAGAATTTTTCGCTTTTTTTTGAAAAAAAGTGGTTTTTGAGCGAGTGTGGGATGATGGATGACTTTTAATTTGAATTTACAATTGAGAAATGTCAATGCCAAGCGGAGTGCGCCCCTCTATGCAGCCACTCTTCACTTCCCTTTCCAGGCCGTGACTCAGTCTAGATCTGGGAGATTGGGAAAACAGGATTAAAAAGGTCATTCCAAAGTCCCCTCGCGCTTTTGTTTTCCTTTTGCGAGGCAGCAGGCGTTTGGGGATTTAGAAAAAGTTTAATTTAAAAAACAGGCTGCTGCAGTTGCAGTTTGGGATTAGCGTTGAGCACCTCTGTATTTTTTTAGCTATGGGAAACTGCCTGCGGCATTAATCCATGATCATCTCTTGTAAGACGACGCAGAGCTGCGTCAACCTAGCCAGATTTACATTAGAGGCACATTTTGTCATACGCAAAGTTGCAACCTAAACCTGAAACGCATCAATTAATAACCTAAATCAAAATCTGAAATTTCATGAAACGCCACCAAATTTCATGTAATTAAATTTTTTGAAATGGAAAAAATTTCAAGTGAAATCCAGACTATTTTCGTGTGTGCATATTTATTTTTTTCTTGCAAAACTCCTACACTCAACTTCTTGAGTGAAAAAGAAAACAGCTCTAAAGTGAATTTTTGGAAGCTGATTTCTGAAAAAAAATTTGCAATAAGGTTCGATTTTGTTTAGATTTAGGTTTTGTTTAGGTTTTGGCTAGGTTAAGAAATGACAAAGTTGCTGATGACAGAATTGCACTTAAGAGTGAAAGGGAAGTTCGAAAGTGGACTTTTGGAAACTGGTTTCGAAAAAGAAGAAGATCAAATAGGGTTGTTTACGTTTAGGTTTTGGTTAGGTTAAGAAATGACAAAGTTGCACATGACAAAAATTGCACTTAATAGTGAAAAGGAAGTTTGAAAGTGGATTTTTGGAAGCTGATTTCGAAAAAGAAGAATATCAAATAAGGTTATGTTTACTTTAGGTTTAGGTTTTGGTTAGGTTAAGAAATGACAAAGTTGCACATGACAGAATTGCACTTAAGAGTGAAAAGGGAAGGTCGAAAGTGGATTTTAGGAAGCTGAGTTGGAAGGAACAAAGGAAAAAGATCTAAAAGGATTTCTGTTCCCATTGAGCAACCTTACTGCACTGCACTGAATTCCTAAAGAGATGTGCTCCGCTCCGTTTTTCTTCTTGCTTTTTTAAGGTTATTCTAACCTGAAAACGTTCACGTTTTTTTTTCTTTTTTGGGAAAATGGGAGTTGCGGCGCTTCGTGATATTGATTTCACATCTTGAGAACCACTAGAGGACTAGTGTTCAGAGCCTTTCAAAAGTGCAGGAGTGCAACTAACTACCCTCCGTAAGAGATAACGTCCAAGTCCCCGAGGTGCAATTGAGTGGCTTAGAACAGGGGCCCTTTTTCATAAAAAGGGTCCATTTTGATGAAAAAAGGGCTCCCTAAAAGAGATCAATCCTGAGAGAAGATGTAATTGAGATGAAAGAATGAGGGGCCTTAAGGGCCACTGGGAGGGCCCTTTGGAATTTTATTGGGAAAGAGATATCTCGGACGCATTCGATTCCCTCGTAGCTGAGTCATGGAGACCCTTTTAGTGGAGTGGCGTAAATTTCCGTTTAATTAAGAATGGAACAGAATTCCAACTCTTTCAAAGCAACTCTTAAAGCAACTTTTTAGAGCAACTTTTTTTTGAGCAACTTCGTTTATTGGAATTCAATCGAGCACTTTAAATTTCCCGCTTTTTTTCCCGGCTCTGTTCCTGAAGTGGGAGCTTTGTTTACACTATCAAAGTTGGCGAGAGATGTGAAAAAGGGAGATGGAGGTATGTGGAGGACTTAATTAAGGGAGAGAGAGAAAAAAGGGAAAAGTTTTTGTAGAAGGGCCCTTTGGAAAGGGGGGCCCTTGAAGTAAAAGTTTGTGTTTTGGAGGAATAATTTAAAATGATCATTTTGTCCAAATGAGTTTTAATTGAATGCTTTCCCCCCTCTGATTTTACTTTTGAAAAGTAAACGAAAACGAACTTTTTTACGCGTTTTTCAAACGACCAACTTTTCCCATTTCGCCCAGTCGATCCCATTTCTGGAGCAGAAGATGCTTTCTGGAGACTCCAGTTCTCCAGAATTATGCAAATTTCTCCAGTTTTTGCTAAAATTATGGAAATATTTTGCTGGAAAAGGGTTTTGAAAGGTTTCGGATTTGCAAACTTTTGAGAGATAATTTTATCTGGAAAATTTTTGCATAAATGTCCAATCAAGGCTTTCATAAAAACAAAAAATCACCTCAATTCAACTCTTTGAAAAAAAAAATGGAAAATTTTGCCAAATATTTAGATTACGAAAATCTTAAATCACAATTCGAAAATTTTCCATACTTCTTGGAACACACAACTGAAAACTCTTTTTATCAAATTAGTTACATTTTCAATCGTAAATGTAAACGGCGTTTATATCTATTGTGTGACAAAAAAGACTAAAAAACTACGCTCTTGTTTTAAATTTTAAATTTTGAAATTTTGAAATTTTGAAATATTTTGAACGTATCTAATCGTAATCATGAAATAAAATTTAAAAATTGAACACACAAATTACTTGCTTAAAATGAACTAAAATTTAACTCGGCAGAGCTGAACTACAACAATTAAAAATGTAATCGGCGTTTCCCTCTTCTTTTTCTAGCTCCTTGAATATTGATTTTTAAAAAATTCTTTTTTAAAAATCTTTAAAAATTCTTGGAATTAAATGCGTTTTGTTTGAAATTTAGAATTTTCAATTTAAAAAATCCCATTTAAGAAATTTTGAGGCATCTCGCATCGAGTTTTGAAGATGAAAAGATTTGTGAGAGAGTTTTTGGTTGTTATGAAATAATTGGGTGGGTGTAGTTCCCTTTGGTCTTCCGAGGATTTATTGTTGTTTGTTGATTGGATTTGTGGATTGTTGGGTGAGGCCTTGGCCCTTTCGCCCGGGGGCCCTTCGATATGAAGCACTTTCTTCCTCAGCTTCCCTTCTGGCTCGGGGCCCTTTGAAATCTGCCAATTCTTTTGAACCTCCTCAAATGAGATGGATATTTGGGTATGAATGTCCTATTTGTGTTGAGCGTCTCAAAGGATCCCCTTTCCTGTCGGGGCCCTTAAGTGTCTTATTTAGACGTTGGGCCATTGTCCCAGGGAAGAATAGGGGTGGCAAGGCTTCTCGTCTCGAGGCCATGTCCATTGTTCCCCGTGTCCCAGCTGCTCTCTTCCTGGATAATAACCCGATGGATATTGAACTGTAAGCCTAGGCTAACGGAGTTGGGTCATGTGACCTAGTCTATAAGCTAGGCTGTTGGCAGTGGGTGAAGTAACTATGTTTTGAACTTTAAACCTACATTTAGTTAGAGAAAACTTAGGTTTAAAAGAAAAAAGAATGGTTGTAGCCAAACTACACACAAGCTTTCTACTCTTTCTGGAGTCAGATTTGCTTGAAGTAGAATGTAGTGTCGTATTTTCGCACAGAAAAAATACACGTCGCTTTTGTTTTTGTAAATTTTGAAAGTGCATTTTTCAAAATTTTGTTTTAATTTTGTTTTAGATTAGATTGCGCAAAAGTAGAGTGCAGGGTTGTAGTTTCTCACCACTTATACCATGCTCCCTTACCAAAACCTAGGCTTCTAGTTAACCCATGGTACCTTAGGAATGGAACCTTACGGGAACCTTTTTGAGAGTAGTTGAATAAGGGCTCCTGACAGTTATTGGGCCATCTACTCACGGAGTGGATTTATTGGCAGGAGGGCTTAATGCAATTGGGCCTTGAGCCCTAATCAGGGCCTCACGAATTTAAGGGTATCTAAATGACCTGTAAGTGCCTTTTGACGGACACTTACAGCACTTCCTTCAGAGCATCTTATCCCCAACTCCTCGCCATAAAAATAATAAAACTAACTGGCTTCCGTGCCCATTTTATATTCGATTACAAGGGTCACCCATTTACACTTGACAAGGTTTCCAGCACATTTACACAAAAAAAAAAGTTTTTATTTAGAAAAAGTGATGTTAGAACAGAAAAAAAAACTAACGGTTTCTGCAAAAAGTTTTCTCCGTTTTTTGGTTTCTCGATTTTTTTTCTCGAATTTTACCATTCTCGATTTTTACCATTCTCGATTTTTAGTTTCTCGATTTTCTGGATATTTTGTTATATTCAAAGTTTGTCCTTCTCGATTTTCGCCATCTTCGGATTTTGTCCTATTCGATTTTTTTGCAATTCCGTATTTTGACGTTAATTTCGTTCTACTTTTTGACGTAATCCAAGTTTTTATCATTTTTGCGTTTACAGAGCTAAAAAATAAAGAGAAATGTCATTTGTGAGTGATTGAAACTAATTAAATTTTTAGGTTACGTTAAAATTTGAAGTTAAGATTAGGTTTAGGTCTTGGAATTTTTGTCACGTGACATTTTTAAACGAATCATTAAGTTGCATTTATAACCTAATCCTAATCTCTCGCATTTTGTAATAATATATTGAGCGGCGTTTAAGTGCTTTTGATTAAAGAGAAAAAGCGAATTGTAACTTAAAAAAAAACAAATTGCATCTTTTAAAACATGGTTTTTTTAAACCATGGTTACGATAATTGGTTAAGAGCTAAAAAAATCGAAGCGAAGAGTGGCATTCTTTTGAGATGCTGTGCGTTGTGATATGGATAAGTTGTTAAGAGGCGACGCTGATAATGACGCTGTAAATTTAGTAAATACGCTGACGCTGAAATCAGCGGCGCTGAAAGACAGTCTGTTAAGAGATTGAGTTATTTGATCTTTGTTTAGGATCGCTTCCTTTGTTTCTCGTACGTTGTTTACTGTTGGATTCTCTTTTAATTTCCTGTATGTGCCTCCTTCATTTCCTTATCGTAGAGTGGGTGGGCGAGATTAAGTGGAGCTTCTGTTGACTTTCCCACTCAATATCCCGCTTCTGTTCTAAATTCTGTTCTAAATCTTGTTCTAAATCCTGTTCTAAACAGAGGCCGAAAGTTGTAATCAATTCTTGCCTATTTTCGTTGAGTCAGGAGATAGTGATAATGGGCGGTTTTGGCCTCGCCCTCTTCTCATTACCGTTTCCTTTGTCACTCCATCTCTCTGGAATGTGCTAAGTGATCTGGGCAACATTTTTTATAGTCCCTTGGAATGCCAGGGAGCCAAGGGCCCCTGGAGCCCTTGATCAGCAGGGATTAGTAATTGCCACAATTTAGGGCCCTTTACACGTCTCTTCTTGAACTAAGTGGTCAGCGGGGACAAAGGCAGATCGATCCGCCACTTTCACTCACTCCTCCTTTCTCTCGCGTGTCTACAGAGCCCTTCAGAGGAAAGCAAAAGAAAGTGCAAACAATGTTTTAAGTAAAATCGCTCAAAAAAAAAGCTTAAAAATAGCCAAAAAAAAGCTTAACAAATTTAGCAAAGAAAAAAAAATAGGCAAATAATTGACAATCGCTTCATTTAAAATAACTTAAAAAGCCTCAAAAGTAGGTGAAAAAGAATAGAAAGGTGAAAAAATCCAAAAATCTTAAAAACAGGTAAAAAGCTTAAAAATAGACGAAAAACTTAAAAGTAGGCAAAAAGCTTAAAGTATGGAGGAAAAAAGCTTAAAACTAGGAAAAAGCTTAAAAGTGGGAAAAAAGATTGAAAAAAAAATTCTTCAAATTTCAAACAAAACAAATTTTGATTTTTCGATGTAATTGAAGTGTGTTTCGTTTTCGGCACTTAAAAAAAGCTCTGTACATCCTCCGCAACTTTCTCCATGACTCCGCTTCGCCTGAATGTGTTGGTTTTCGAGTGCGTTTTTTTGGCGGAGAAAGTGAATGGAGGGGTAAAAGTCCTTTCTTCATTACACTTTCCCTTTGACTCACTGAATCAACTCAATCAACTCTAATTCATTCTCCCTCAATGGACTTTCTCCAGTATAATCATTCCCAATCAAAGACAGAGCTCTTACGCACTTACTCCTACACTATATTACCCCTACACTATATTACCCCTACCCTATATTACCCCTAGCATAAGTTACCCCTACCCTATATTACCCCTAGACTACATTAACCCTAGGCTAACACTACTCCGCTACTCCAAGTCCTCCCTTTTTATGGCCTTAACTGTCATAATAAAGTGGAAAACATAAGATAGGAGAGAAGCATTACTAAAGACAGCTATTCAAAAGGGCGCGAGGCGATTCGGAGCTGCCATAAAAACTCTAATATCAATGACAAGAGAGTAACTACATAAAACTTACAATCTCAAAACAAACTGTACTTGAGAAACGCTCTGTATAGAAGTGAAAAGCATAAATACAAAAGGAGAAAGCAATCAAAGCGTTATTTTTATGCATAAAAGGCACACTAAACTTTTTTACAATTGGATTATCGTAAATTGTGTTTTTAAAGTTAGATTCGCAATCTGGTATCTGCATTTATAGCAGAAAAAATGGCACTGTAAAAATGACTTTATTATAGTCAGCGTAACACTTACCTTATAACAACGAGGTGTCGGTCTGTCCGCACTAAAAATTTAAAAAAAAGTAGAATTTTTAACAAATCTCTTTCTAAAATTGTGTTCATGAGGTCAAGTTGAGGTCCATCTTTCTCA
Source organism: Bilobella aurantiaca (assembly GCA_021029175.1). Lineage (NCBI taxonomy): Eukaryota > Metazoa > Arthropoda > Collembola > Poduromorpha > Neanuridae > Bilobella > Bilobella aurantiaca. The sequence continues at coordinate 10,449 of VYYI01003156.1, forward strand.
CCGTCACCTACATGACCCTTAAAGGGACCCTCCGCTTACCCTCGTGAACCCAACGACCCTCAAACCAACTAAAAAACTCTTTTTTCTTGTTTCTTTTTCCTATTATTTTTTTTAATGAATAGAAAAATACGGGACTGAATAGGGGATGTTTAGAGTTGAATGAAATCACATCTTGTACTTTGCACTCCGCTACTTCGTTAGGTCCGTTTTCGACAATTTACAGTAATGGTTTGTTTAAAGTTAATTCCGTGAGCATTGGGTTTAGCAAAGCTGAAAAATTAAAATACAGCTCTTAAAATTTGAGTTTTTGTTAAAAAATGCAAGCGGTGCGTGCGGGCCTTTACTTTCCTGGATGAGTGCGTTCGAGGCTTTAGTTTTGAGTTGGGTGGGTTCGGGGCTTTAGTTTTGTGTTGAGTGCGTTTGGCCCTTTAGATTGAAGTGTGTTTTGGCCTTTAGATTGGGTTGAAACGCTTATTAAAATGTAAATGGAATTAGTGTAAGTCGGAGTGTTGGGGTTGAGATTTGACTTTGGTTTTGAGAGTTTAGGAATATTTAATTCCTCTGGGAAAGGGGCCGAGTAAGGACTAATATTTAGAGAGGGGGCCCTTGAAGTGTTCTTGAGCTGATTGAAGTTGGGGAAAGAAAGAAAGTCGTAATTGTGTTTGAGCTTGGGTGGTTTTGGTTCCATTAGCATAGCCTTCATTCACTTTATACCCATTCTTCCCACTTTCACCCTTCCATTCTCCCCCCTTCGTCATACCGAGGAATTTTAGAGTTTTGTGAGTTTTAGAGTATAAGAACTCAACAGATGAGAATTAATTTGAGTGGACTTTCCCCTCTCATTTGTTGCTCATTGGAAGTTGGCAGGAGACTTCTTTTGTTCTAGTAAGTGCTCTTAATTCAATCAAGAGACAATGGACCTGCATTAGCAGCGGGAGCCACCTTCGACCCACCCTCGTCACGTGGCCCCACCATGACTCATCTCTCGCTTTCTCTTCAGTCAAACTTCATTCTACAAGATAAAGTACAGAGGGTTTCCAAAAGAGCGGTGAATGAGAGAATTTTCTCTTAAGTTGAGAAAGGAGCTTTGACATCATTTCTCTTTTTCAAGACCTCATTTCCTCTCCTTCGGCTTATTTTTGCTTAATTTTGAAATTACAAAAAGATCAAATAAAAAAAGGTTAATTTCAAAAACCTAAAAAATTACACTAAATCTAATCTAAAAACTAAGTCGGTAGGTATCGACGCCAGTTGAAAAATAAAGAGGTTCAAAGCAGGTCAAAATTCTACTTTCGGCAGTTTTTAAATGTGAAATCGGGTAGCAAATTGTGGTGGTTTTATGTTGTTGGAAGGTTGCTTATTTTAGGTTTAACTTTTAGGATGAGTTTAATTAATTAATTAAAATTTTATTAACTGAATTTTATTTTTTAAAGCCTAAAACCAAATTGATTCTTAAACCTAAACATAAAAGTCAATTTTTATGGTAGATAAAAGTTGCGTCAAAACTTTTGCCGTCTAAAACCCTGCAGAAGGCCAACTTCAATAAATTCAAATAACCTTAAATTTTAAAAAAAAATCTAAAACTAAATTTATTTTTAAGCCTAAAAAACTGAATTCTTATGATCAATGTTGGCGCCATTTTAAAGTTAACAAGTACCAAGCCTATCGTTTTCAAGCCCTGAAAGTTGAGGCTTCATTTAACACTCCTAATCATAATTAGCAAAATAACCAAATAAGCAATTTTTAAAAACACTGAACCCAAACTCATTTCTAAACCTAAACCTATAATAAACTAAATTTTCAGATGGTAAATATTGACAATTGAAAGTTTACTACTTCAAAACTTCTAAAAACAATATAACTTTCAGTTTAAAATTGAAATTTGATGCTCGATATAAAAATCTTCATAATTTTTTTTAACTTTTAACCTAACCCTAAACCTAAAAATCCTAAAAGCATGTTTACTTCTTAATCTAAACATACAAATTATTGTTTAAACCTAAACATTAAACACGCCTTAATATTTAGGATAGAGGTCGACGTCAGTTGAAAGATATCAAGTTCAAAACAGGTCCTGTTCTCTGTCTGAAAGTTGCTTTCTCCAATTTAAAATTGAAAATTGTTAATGTTTATAATTTGATGAGTTTATATTGCTTATTACTTTTTATATTGTTTTTTTTTTTTAATTATTTACAAACTTTTGAGCTGTTTTAGTCTTGTTTAGGTTATTTTGTTTTTCATTTTTGGTTACGTTGATTTGGTTAGGTTTAGGTTAAATTTTGAACTTTTCGTTTTCCCTTTCGAGTGAAAGTCTCTGTGTATCGTGTTGTTGCGTTTCGCTTGAGGATGCAACTTTTCCTTATGTGCATTTGGAGGGGAGCTGTAAATCTGCCCAAAGGAGATTGCCTGTCTTGTTTGGCCTGGGATGAGCCCCTGG
>VYYI01003157.1:0-12883 GCA_021029175.1 Bilobella aurantiaca
TAAAATTATTTAATTATTCTAATATTGATTATAATTCTTCTACCATTCCTATTGGCACTACTTGGTTGTACCGTTTTACCACAGTTTATTATTATTATTTGTTGAGATATACAAATTCAACAATTTGGAAATGCATGACATTGGCATTTCACACTCTCTTCTCTTTGCTAGAGTTTGAGATAAAAACAACAACGATAATGTGAATTTTTGAATAGTTGGAGGTCCCCTTGCATTTGAAGATTTGTTAATTATGAAATTCCAAATTTTACTTAGCAGATTTTTTGAATCAGTAAATTATTTGGGAGCTTTTGATGGTACAAATATACACTCGTCTCACCATGAAGCACAGGGGTCATAAGAAAACGTATTCTCACAGATGTGTGTCAGCTATCATTAGATCATTTCTATCAATAGTATTAAGACTCCTTGAGTTGTTTGTCAAAGTCACATTTATAAGTAGAGGTAGGTAGACGGTTCACGTACATGAAGCTGGTCAGTAGGCTCATTGCCCTTGACCTTTTGCCCTAATTTCTATTTTTGCCCTTATCCAATACAGTCGAGCCATCGTTGCCCCACCGAGACACCTTTATATAAAATTCCGAGAAGATGAGCCATCCGCTCTGCGAGAATGTCAATTAACGTGCCTTTTCCTTTTAAATCAAGTTGTTGCTATCACAGTAGCCTATTAGTTTAAGCGCCAAGTCCGCTTATCTGTCTTGCCTAATTATGCAGATCTTTAAATTGTAGGTCAAAGTGTTAGGTAAGCATGTAATAAAAATAAGACAAATAATTAAAAATAATAAATGTAAGTTGAATTTCATTACTGGTGTATAGGCTTCGATTACGAATTTCTTGTCTTAAATCTAGAAACTCGATGTTACTACAACCAAACTTCTGACTCAATTTTTATTTGGCGTTTTACGCACAACAGGATTAGGAGTACTAGTTTGGATAGAATAAAAAAAAACTTTTTAAATATGCATTAAAATATAATAATACTGTGATACCCATTTAAAATAGTTCGGACACATAGGATTCCACTATTTAAGACACTTGGGAATGTTGTGTTGAGACCTAGCAAATTTCTCACAAAATAGAAATATAGATGCGACTTAGACTACACACACAAGATCACATTGAAAGTCGGGTTTTTTGATAAACGTAAAAATAAATAATCCATTAATAAATAAACTTCCAACTTAACTTGGATACTCGACATTTAATCATACGTTCATCAAAGCTCTTTCGATTTGAGATGGTAATTCCTTAGATGAGCCAAAGATTTTAAAGTTATAATATAGTTATTAAGCTTTACTTTGCCATGTATATGATACACAAGCATTCTGTAGCTTAGGCATTTACTATTGGGAGCCATCTCTTTTGAAGAGGAGCTTGAAAAACACCGACACGAGATGTTTTCAAATATTTGCAGCCTGGATTTTAACGGACTTTAATTCAATTGAAGATGAAATTGTTTTAATGTTTTTTGATGTTAAAAAAACAATATGAAATTTAGAAGAAATATATCGAATAATTCCTATTCACTTCTATATCTCTCTCCACTATCCTTCCTGAGATCTACGGTTCGAATCCCTCGATCAACCACAAAATGTCTTCACTATTGGCATTCCCCTTAAGAAATTACTGATTTTATATTATTAAAAGAAACTGTGGCCATTATTGTTTCTAGGACGAGTTTCCGAGGCAACTCTTATTAGGCAAACTAATTAATTTGTAGAAGAGTTAAAACCAAATATGAAATCCTCTGTCAGAGTATGCCTAATCACGGATATACGGGCATACACAAAGTCAGAGGCAAGGTAGTTGCCTTACGAGGAGAACCAACAGCAAAGAATTTTTTTGTGGCTGATCGTGGGATTTGAACCCCCGTTTTCACGCTGGCTAGTGGAGAGAGACAGACACCCTACCCAACTAGACCAACACCACCAAAATTATTATATTGTGATAATTATAAGCTACAATTATTTGAATTTGGAAGTTACTTTTGAAACGCTACTGGTTGACCGTTGTACCACATTTTATTGTTGATAATTGATTGGTGCGAATCCGGGAATGTTCTTAATACTCCTCAGAATTTGCACATTTTAATTGCCACTTATTATTACTAGTAGCGGAAGCAATGCTGAAAGCTACTTATGTTTTGGTCATTTCTGTCCGTCTGTCCGTCCGATTCACACGGTATCTCAGGAACCACTGACATATCTCAAATCTGTTTTCGGTGATGTGTTCCCAAGGTTTCGAGCGCAGCTCAAGTGTGTATTTGTTTGACTGGAAGTGACCCCATCGGGGTCAAAGGTCAAGGTCAAATATAGGCTCACGATTATCTCAGGAACTACTCAAAGTATCTCAAATCTGTTTTCAGTTATGAGTTCCTTGAGTTTTGGCGCAGATCATTTTTGTTTTTGTTTGGCCGGAAGTGACCTCCTGGGGGTCAAAGATCAAGGTCAAAGGAAATCATTCTATGACAACATGAAAATCACCCTTACAAAAGTTGTTCCTCTTATGAAGATGAGTAACACTTGTATACGACACTTTTCTAGTTTTCTACCACCCCATGACCCCCAAAATGACCCCTTGACCTCAAAGTAAACTTCCAAGGTCAAACTCTAGTTTTGCATGAAACGAAAAGTTATGATGGTCCTGATAATTGTAGAAACTACTTTCACTTGGAAATGACCCTTTGACCTCAAAATTACCTTTCAAGGTCAAACTCTAGTTTTGCATGAAACACAAAGTAATGATGATCCATTCTTTGCCAGTGCTAAAATGCACTGTTGGAAAGTTTTATCATATGGAAGGCGTAAGTAAATTTCGATAGCTTAATTGATTGCTAATTCTAAATTTCCTCCCATAGCAATTTTATTTCAATTTATGTGTTATTTCAGGTAGCAAAACTCACTTTGTTGGATTGTATTGTCCGTGTTATAGCGTTCAGTCTCCTTTCAGTCAACTAATGCTACTGTTCTCGTAACATTTTTTTTTCGTATATTGCTTTCTTAGAAAGTAGATAAACACAAAATTCCTACTGTCCTAGGAGGAGCATGTTCTGCTTATTGGATAACTCTGACCGCTGAGGCATGCCCTAACAGATATCTTTAAGTTCCTAATTTTAGGAAAGCTGAAATAGTTTATTATCTTAATAAAACACATTTAGGTGTCAAATACTCGCCTAACACAACTTTCTGCGTCGTGTTGCATAGAGCAACAAAAATAGTGAGAATCAAACTTGTATTTAGATCTTTGGAATAAGATTTCAACAGCTAAACAATTTTGTATATGGGGTCGTTTTATTTTTTTATGTAGTGTATGTGTATGCTGCAAACAAGGCTAGACGACTAATAAGAATTCCTTCTTCCATCATCACCATAGATTCAAATGCCAAGCCAATGTGCTTTGTCCCCGCTGGCTGTAAAAAATAGAAGTTAAATACTACAATTAGATACAAAATATCATAAGTAAATACTATGAAAATAATAAAGTTTGTACAACATTGTGAAATTAACTTGTAGGTAATAGTGCAAACATATTTGTTTAGGTATTCTACCAATTCCGGCTACCGAAGTCATAATTTCTTTTAATACATACACAGCATTCTATATTTTACTTTTGCTACTGTGATTGGAGTAGATATAGAGTAATTGATTTTTTATCTTTTTTTTATCTTTTAAATGTGTGAAACAGGAAATTTGTGCTTGTGCGCGAAGCAATTACAATTCAAAAATAGACTTGCCCTACAATGCTTAACCGCTTTCAGCCCTACTCTACTCCTAAAACAAGTTTAAATTAAATTTAAAACATTTAAACAAACTAAAATTTATTTGTTAAAAAATAGAGTTGCAAAATAGCGCTTTGAAAGACTAGCTTGAAGACTTGTCAACCCAGCCCGAATCGAAGTTAATTATATTAATGTTCCAGAACGGGTTTCTATATATATATGTATATATATATATATATATATATATATATATATATATCAGAACTCAAAATTGGCAGAAATAGTTTACCAGATATTGGTGTTTTTGAAATCCTTCACGGTAACCGACCGATAGTTGCGTTTCCAGCGATAAATTTGGATCAAATTCCACAAATTTTGAGCAAACTGCTTGTAGGATTCCGACAGCTGAAGTTTCTGGTTCTTCCTGTGATTTACCGAGTTGCTTCGACGCGCTTTTATCGATAAGTTCTGAGCTACCGGTCACTAAGGATTTTTGCTGATCTGCGAATACTATAGAAGTCCTCAGCAGGTTAGCCTTGGAGGAAGACTTAGGTTGGTCTGAAATTCGTGTGAGTTCGGCAAGGGGTTGGCTATTATAGTTTGGAAACGTCGGTCCGATCGACGTCGTTGGCGTATTTGGTGGAATCGAACTTTGAAGATCTTTCATTGATTGGTTGTCCGTTGATTTTCGAACTATTCCAGTGCTTTTGCTTTTCGAATTTTTATCAGGTATATCACTTAGGTCAAGTGTGGAAGTCGAGTTTCCTCTACTTATCTTTAGTGTCTCTTTGGAGCTCTTAATATTTCGCGTAACTGCCTCTCTGGCTTGGAGCATTACCTACCATAAGATAATTTAAATTACAACGCTATCCTTTGGAAGAATTTACTGTGTGCGTCTATTGTACTGTTTGTTTCAACATAGCTTTGTCTCAGCCTTATTATGAACATTAATTGTTTTGCAATTAATATTACTACATTAATACTTCATTTAATTAGTGACCAAACATGACCGTTCCTCAGAGATAAATGCATGATAAATAAACGCGGAATATAGCAAACTGTTCTCACGTTTCGGTCAAAGGTCAAGGGTCCGGCGTGTCCCAGCTTACACCGCTCGTCAATGAGTTCCTCAAGAATGTTTGCGTACATGCCATCTCCAAGGATTACCACGATGTGGTCTGCTGAGTTATTTATTCCATCTCTTGTTTGTGCAATCAATTGCACGCAGCCGAAGGCGATTTCAGAGGATTGCAATAGCTGCAACGAAGGTAAATTCAAAATAGTAGGTATACTTTTATTTATTATGTAAATTCTAACAAAAGCTACCTTCAATGTATCATAGTCAGGGTTTCCTGAGCTTTTATTGATAATATTAGCAGCTTTTAAAATTGCAGCATCATGCGAAAGTGCATCCGATTGTGTCACATAGGTTACAATCATCGTCAACTTGTTCGTTAACATAGTTTTAACTTTGTCAGAGTTTTTGAAAGTATTAATAATTTGTGTCCGTATCAAGTCGCCAGTTTTTGGCTGCATTAGAAATTTTTTTCTTAGATCGTTAGCCCACTCCGTGGCGAGTACCGTCAAGTTTCGAGAACCGTCTGTAATTTGCAAGAAATTTTTTTAGTTCTTTATATTTGCTAATATAATATATTACGAGTAATAATAATTAAAAGCTTAGTTTTATTTTTTAATCGAAAATGTTCCATTTTTTCATGTTTTATGCTCTTTACTAATTTAAGTAGAAATTACAGTTTAATTTAATTTTGTCTTGAGCTTGCTAAGTTTAGTTTTAAACATACTTTGATTAACAATTTAACTAATATTGTAAACTTTACTCGTTTATTATTTGTTTTATTTGTTTACTTATTTACCTCGCTTCCCGCTACCACTTGAATTCTCATTATCCGTAATGTTTTCAACTTTTGGTGGCGCAAAGTCTGGGAATCCAAGACGGTTTCGAATTTGATTGAGAACGTTGAGTCCTCGGTTGAAGGCAGGTTCAACCATTACAACCAACGTTAAGCTTTTGTCTAATCCTCGCTCACAGGCACTTGAAATCAGAGAATTGTTTTTGCCCTAATGTTGAGAACATGAACATAATGATTTTAGCTAGAACAAGTGAAGTAGTAAGGAAAAGTTTAGTTGGGAGTATTTTTTGAAAACAAAATTACCGGAATCGGGAAATCATCTCGGGTCAAAATACTCTCGATCATTTGAGCCCTCGACATAATTCCGTTGGGATCGGGTGCTCGGTAAATCAGGAGCATTTGACCAGGCAATACTGGATTGTTAATGTCCGGACTATCTGCCAAGTGCTTTGCATATGCCATAGTTCGCTGGTTAATATCAAACTGCAAGAGCAAACTACATTGAGACACTTTCTAAACACCACATAATACTGTTACTGAACACAACTAAAAGCTAAAAGTCAGCTACAATGTGAAAGATGTTGCAATTTTTAGTCATTGTCATGCTAACTCTAGTTCTCCATTTCCCTCAATGCTAGAGATGTGCATCCTTTGTCCTTTAGTTATTAGCCAAATAAACCCTTCTTAGGGGAACCACAGGATGGCCCAGTGGTTAATTTTAAAATCCTCTATTCTTAGGTGTGCAAGTTTGGCTTATAGATTTATGCCATACAACTTTTTATCATTGTACATTTGTATTTAACATTGGTACATTATTCAATGCGTTAATGCCAATTGTAAGGTTGGTCGCTAGGTAATACGCTTATAATAATAAATTCTCTGTGCAAGATTAAAGACTATTTTTGGTTATTATTATATTGCTTATCTTTTATGTTAACTTACTTCATTGAAAGGTGGCGTAATGAGGTCATCGTGAGGGCGGTCCTTATTGAAGTAGTCAATTAACTTGTAGTTGTATTCAGACAAAAGAAAGAAAACAACAAAAGTATTGTTTTTTGAATTCAATTCGGCATTATGTCCAATATAAGCTTCCGAAGGAGCGTAAAACTGAAATAGGGTAGATATGTTGTATAGTGGTATTAATACGACATAAATACATAAGTGTTTTTTGATAGCCTATGGTTATGCATTAATTCAAATTACCTGTATACTTAATCATGGAAAATTTTTCAATTAAGAAATCGCGTTTAAATGAAAATGTAAATTATTTTTACCTATTGAACTTATTTAATCTAAATGTAAATCTTATAGCAAAATGAAAAAAATAAAACTTTGCCGAAAATGCACATGAGTTTCAAAATTAGTTTACATTTTAGATGCAAGTCATCAATAGAATACGGAATGAGAATTTTTAATGTTTCATTTGCAATGAATAGAGAAAGTGCAAAATTTGTAAATAGTAGCCGTTGCAACAAAAGCAATGGTTACCACTGCATAAATCTTTGGAACGTTCAAAATCCTACATTCCATAATATAATTAATTGTGTATAAGTAAATTTATTGAAGATATTGTAATGTGAGTTCTTTTTCAAAACGCTTTACTATGCTATTCCTACAGAAAGAAGCGTTCAAGGGAACAACAATTCAAGAGAAGACGGGTTGATGTTCACAACTTATTTCTAAAACACTTTTTTTCGAAAATTCCTCCCGTTTTAAATTTTTTAAATGTTGAACAAAGGATGTGAGGTGTTAAACAAAAAAATTGGAATGTTAGTTTTTGCATATCAATTTGAAAACTCGTAACGTAAAATATTTACCTTCTTTGGCAATTTTTGTCCAGTAGTCACATCTTTAGCTTCCAATTCGTCAAAAGCCTTCTCTATAGCCTCTTCTGCTGTAGCCGCGCTAACGTTAGTACTATATTTTCTGCATCGATAAATGCTTCTCAACTTTGAATCACTCTTGCTCACTACGATGTCGCCCGTAGCTTGAATAGCCAAAATTTTTGCCATCCCCCTGAGCTATAATTGGCATTATTTAGCAATTAATGGAGCAAAAGAAATTACCATCTTAAGCTTTTGATTACTTACTTCTTCGTTCTCACTAACAAGTTCAAAACCAAACTTGAGTCTTTGAACATTTATTTTGGAAACAATGTCAGCCGATGCCACGACGCTTATTGTAATGAAAAAAATAAGCACTCTCCTCATTTTCTTTAGCATTTTTTTCCTATTTTTTTTTTTTGTAGTTTTACAGTTTAATTGAAGTTTGATGAGTATACAGCAGCTTGAGAGAAGTTTTTATAGGTCTCTTGGCGAGAGCTGAAACCTAAAATTTCACATATTCAATGACTCATTTTTGAAAAACCTGACTCATGAACAGCCTATGCGACTTGGGCCATTTTAGTAGTGATCGAAATAGCGAAAGTGCATTTTCATTGTTTGCTAGCTTATCCCCAAAGCTTTAAAACAAATAACTTCCAAAATACTGAATTTATATAATATCGGTCATAAGAAGTTAGCTATTCCAATGAAGTCGGCATTTCAATGCACATTAACAAACTAAACGTAGCCTATCTGTTAACACATCGACATAAATAGCCGTGAAATTCCTTCTGTTTGGTTTTATGTTACTTTATTTGTAAATCATACCAGCTAAACCTGATTATAAGTAGCGGAAGCGAAGCTGAAAGCTACTTATATTTTCGTCATTTCTGTCCGTCCGTCCGTAGACTACTTGACCTCAAAATGACCTTTCAAGGTCAAACTCTAGTTTTGCATGAAACAAAATGCAATGGTGATCCTGCTGACCTAAATCGCCTTGTATATTTGAAAATGGCCTATTGACTTATGAAAAGCAAGACTTCTATTTTCTAGTCTAATTTTAATATTTTTCTAGTTCTAAGTTTCCTACTTCCGCTACTGCTTGACCGTTTTACCACGGTTTATTTAATTTAAGAAGCTTGTAAAAACTCAAAAGCTTGATTTTAATTTTAGGTGATTCCTAGCGATTTCCCAGCGAATCATTTTCAAGGTTGTATAAAATATACAAATTAGCGTTGTAATCTTTTATATAACATAAGTACTAACAGTTTCAAGGGCCGTGAGGTTGAGTTGGCCAGGAAGTTTGTTCCTTTCCATTATCTTCTTGGGATCGAATCTTTAGATCCGTCCCATAAAAGAGTGCCGTAGGACGATAAGCGTCCACGCTCCAGCGCTGGCAGAAAAGATGAAAGCACTTTGCAACAAAGTATTCTCTCGACTTAGTTTATCTGAGAAGTCTGCACATTCAGATTAATAGCGTGGACCGTACCAACCAATTAGTGCCTTGTGGAAGAATCCTAACTTTTTTTTTATTGCGCATGGATTCGATGGGATGATTTTCAAGGATGGTTATCGTAAATCCTAAAGTTGCGGAGATAATATGGAGGCCTGTGAGCAGTGTATTTCATGGAGTTACTGCAATGGGCCCGATCGAGGCCTGAGCTGTATGGGTATACTCCCTCTATTAACACAGTTACCTACATAGAAGTACTAACAATTTTTTGTTCAAATTCAAATATTAGCTAGAAAGCTTTAGAACTCGACATGTAATCTGCCGTTCATCGAAGCTCTTTTGATTTGAGGTGGTAATTTCTTAAAATAGCCAAAAATTTTAAAGTTTTAATATAATTATTAAGCTTTACTTTGCCATGTATATGATACACAAATATTTTGTAGCTTAGGCATTTATTTTTGGGAGCTATCTCTTTTGAAGAGGAGCTTGACAAACACCGACACGAGATGTTTTCAAATATTTGCAGCCTGGATTTTAGCGGATTTTAATTCAATTGAAGATGAAATTGTTTTCATGTATTTCGTTGTGAAAAACAATATGAAATCTAGAAGAAATATATCGAAGAATTCCTATTCACTTCTATATCTCTCTCCACTATCCTTCTTAATTTGTAGAAGAGTTAAAACCAAATATGAAATCCTCTGTCAGAGTATGCCTAATCACGGAGATACAGGCATACACAAAGTAAGAGGCAAGGTAGTTCTTTTATGAGGAGAACCAACAGCAAAGACATTTTTTTGTGGCTGATCTTGGAAGTCGAACTCCCGTTCTCGCGCTGGCTAGTGGAGAGAGACAGGCATATTAAGGCATTAGAAGCCCTTTCGAATAAGCAAGGCCTCTGGCAGTGCAAAAATGATTTAATTTTTCTGTACTACAAGCAGCCAAATGCCAAAAGAACGCTGGAAGTTTTCTTAGAAGAATGTATGATTAGAATCTGTGATTTGCGCAAAGGAAAAATTAGGCAGAATAATTATGCTCGGGTAATTTGTACCTGTTCACTCTGTCACTACTGCTATAGAATATGTATTTTATTGTAGCTTGTAACTTTGAAAATAGCTTGACTCGGGGACAGTACGGGGTATTGACATTCCCTGGTGTTGGTCAGTTAAAGGTGTGCCGGGTATTTAGGTATTTTATTTTTATGCTAATTAGTAAGTATTAGAAATTTGAAGTATGGAAAATCACGACTTTTTTGCCAGAGCACCACAGACTAAAATCTTATTTGAATTTTGAGTTTTGGAAATATTTTAGTCGTCTTTGGAAATTTTATTTTTCAAATAAATGATAATAATTAATTATAAATAAATAAGTTATGCTCAAATAAAGTTTGCATTGTTTAGCAAGAGAGAGGATGAACAATTTAACAGTCAGCTAGAAATTTTTGGAAATACTGACTGGTCAATAGTCAATAGCTTCGTTTTGGAGTTTAATTTTTGTTAGTAATCCTGATGGTAAACAAAATCGGTCTACTAATTGTGTTTCTGATTTTTTTGTCACCTCAATATACCAACATGGCATCCTCAATACTTGTGTTAAGGGCGACAAACTTAATTATGTTAGGACATAATTGAGACCATAGCAAACTTCATGTGAGACCAAAGCAAGGAATTTAGTATTTTTTCTTTCTAAAATCAAGGGATCGTAGACGGATTGAAGCATAGGGACAGTCGAGTCTGGTAGTTCCTCCGCGTTTCTACAAGCTACCATTTTCAAAATCAAGTTCGATTCGAGAAGTGAGAGAGGAGAGACGTTTTGTTATTAGCTCTCTTGTTACAAAGTCAAGTTAATAGGAACAATGGAAGTTGCTCTCTTTTGTCTTCAAAATTTGCTAGACGTCGTTAAAAGCAACGACCTCACAAAACACGTATCCTTTGCACGTTTTTGTAAATTAAAATCTGAGCTGGATAGTAAATTTTCCAATAGTGAGAAAGTTGGTTATTCGAACAACAGAAATGTAATAATTTATGGCCTTAGTTATTGTGAGTTAAAAGGCCCACAGGAAGCGGTACAATTGCTGTTCTCGGAAAAATTAAAAATTCAAGTTCCAGTTTCTAAGGTGAAATTGCTGAGCAATAATGTCCTCCAAGTCACACTGCAAAAAGCATCCAATAGGGCCTTAGTTTTTGGCCAGTGCCATCGCTTGAAGGGTCTTCGCATTGGCATCGCGGACGATCTTCCCCACTGCGAACGTGAAAAACGGAAAATGCTAATCCCTGTCTTGAAAACGGCTAAGGAAAATGATAGAAAAGCATTCATTCGTGGAACTTCAATATTTATTAGTGCTCCGTTAAAGGAAAAAGAATTTAAAAATTTGGGTTCAACCCTCTGTGAGTTGAAACTAGGTCACGAAGATCAAAATTTGCTGACTCCGCAATGGTTTGGAATTGACTCTGAACACAAGGAAAAACGTCACGAAGATCGAAATTTGCTGACTCCGCAATTGTCTGGAATTGACTCTGATCACAAGGAAAATGAGGACGCTGCAACCTGCACCTCCCTTGCACAAAATTTAGACACTTCAGAATTGTCAATGCCGGTTCCCCTTGAACTACATTCCAATGAGATCCCAGCAAAGAAAAAGAAAAGAAATAGGCACCGAGCTATGCGCACACCACCAAAATCGCCAAATAAAATTGAAGGCTCTCACACTCCACCTACCACTACGCAAATTCAGCCGGATGTTGATCCTCGTGAAGTATTCAAATCAAAATTTCGTAATCATTTTGGAAATGCAACTGACAATTTTGTTAACACCACCTACGCTAACTTGTTAAAATTCAAAGCAGGAAAACTTAAAGATAAGCGCAGCTTAATGATAGTACAGCAATTATTACAATTTTTAAATGAATAAGGTTTTACTCCTTAATCTTTCTTCCAATCGGACTCCACGCGAATAATGTTTCTCAAATTAATGCACAGCATTACAGTAGGCAAACCGTATTTTATTGTTGTAATTTTTACTTATTGTATTCCTTGTTTGCCCTGCTCCATAGGCTTCTTGCCTGCAGGGAGAGGTAACTATAATAATAATAAAAAAAAAATTTTCAAAATCAAAATTTGAGCCATGATTTTTTTAACTTTAAAAAAAAAAGAATTTCTAAAAGAATTGAGTTTTGGCCGATGGGTTTCAATAGAGAGCTCTGCATTTACATGTTTTACAAGCTTTGTCATTTTCATGACTTCCTCACCTTGACTGCTGGTCATCAATAATTATTTGCCTAATTTGCTCTTATTCTTGAATATTTGATGTTAAAGTAGAAAATTAGTAATGTTTCAATGTATGAATTTGTTGTTTTCAGAAAATTATTAAAAAAAAACACAAGAAAGCTTCCCATTTTCATGGGGAAAAGAAAATTTTTTGCCTAGAAAACTGCCCATTAAGTTTTCCTCAAATAATAAATGACAAGTTGTTGTTGATCTGCTTGCTATATTTTTCTTCAACTTGGCAAGGCTTTGTAAAATTTTTCATTGGAAACCAATGAGAGACTTATTTTTTAAAAGCCTTGAGCGCTAGCTTTCGATCTGCTTAGCGTTGTAATTAATGCTCAAGTTGTTGCAATGTTACGAAGGTGGTCAAGACATTTTGGTAGCCAATGTAATGGTAGCTAATGTTACTTTGAAAAGCAAACGTTAAAGACGCCGTTAGAATCGTTGAAACATTGTCGTTAAGGTCGAGTTAGCTACTCTATTTCTTTATGCTCCGTGTATCGGTCGACCTTGATTAACTCAAGAAGTGAGAGACCAGTTTTAACTTAGATTTGAATTTACCGCGGTTCACCACAAGTGACCCATATGGAAATGGAAAAAAAAGGAAAAGTAAAATAAACCGTTGCAAACGCACGTAACCAAGTAGCGTATTGAACTAATGCAAATAAAGTTGACAAATAAGACCTCGAAAACGCTGATTTTTCGGTTTTGAGGGTCAGTTACATGGTCATCA